>JAHXMU010025652.1:60269-82298 GCA_019455685.1 Philornis downsi | reverse complement strand
GTAATATACCTTGCAAGTCTCTATGACATCGGTCAACGGTTCGTCCTTAACACCTTTGCTTAAATTTGATGACTTTATTGAGTTTTTGGATTCTAGGAACCCGTATTCAGCCGCCGGACTGGGCAGGATTTCGTATGATTTGATCAAGAATCTAACGTCGACTGACAAGCGTTCGTTATTTGATATTATACGAAGAGATTGGCTTGCTGGTTTCTTCCCTGCGAATTGGAGGTATATTAGAATTATGCCTATTCTCAAGAAAGGTAAAAATCCCCAAGACCTGGCAAGTTATAGACCTATCTCACTTTTATGTATTACACTTAAAATTTTGGAGGGTACGATTAAAAAGTATATAGTGGAAAAATTGGAAACGGAACGGTTATTGCCCGATCGGTCATATGCTTTCAGACCGGGTAGGTCTACATTGGTATGTATTAATGACCTCATTAATCATGTGTACGCTTTGAAGGCTCGAGGATATCACGTTATGGTGCGTGTATTGACGTGGAGAAGGCATATCGACTCTGATGTCCACTTGCTGAGTAATAAATTAAGAATACTTAATTTTGACCCTCATACCATAGGTTGGATTGGGAATTTTTTTGGACGAAGAATTCTGTGTCTGGGAAAGGATAAGGTGACGGTGTCGAACGGTCTGGCCCAGGGTAGTGTATTGAGTCCTACCTTGTTTAATATCCTGGCTATTGATCTGCATCAAGTTAATAATGATTCTTGTGCTTTATTTCAGTTTGCGGATGATTTCTTTTTAATTGTAAACGATAGAAACTATAAGATGGCTAGAACAAAACTTATGGCAAGAATTGCGCATTTTAAAAACCTTTGTGCATCTGTGGGGCTAGGCTTTAATATGGCTAAAACCAAAATTATTCACTTTAATAGGCGAGCGAGGGAGTTGTTAGTTAGTATTGATGGTGTCGCCATCGGCCAGGTCTCGAATATTAAGTATCTGGGTTTTTTGGTGGCAGCCAATAACTCCGCCAAGGACCATGTGGACGCTACAGTGACGAAAATTAATAAAACCTGTCGATTTTTACGCATTACCAGCGGTTGTAACTGTGGTATCCATCCTTCTAAGGCGCTTTTGTTTTATAAAGCTTTTACCAGGTCTAAATTGGAATATGGTTCCTCGGTTATGTCTAATATTGCTAAAGGAGGAGGCGGGAAGCTGAAGGTTTGTGCCAATGATTTTTTGAGGAGGGCATTGGGCACTATGCGTTCGACGCCGGTTCCAATTATTTATCGTTTGGCTGCTGAATTACCCTTGGAATACAGATTTATACTCGCTACGGGGAAGGAATTTGCGAAAGCTTTTGCTTTCAACTTGCTGGTTGTCAGCACTATTAGAGGATTGGTTGGTAGCATCAATACTAGTTATTCCCATTCCTTTAACTGTTTTAAAGATATTTTATCTAATATTGCTCTTGTTAATATAGTATGGAGACCTAGTGTCAACATTACCACCTGTAACGACTTTTTTTGAGGTCTGGTTAAGAATAAATCTGAAGCTGGGAAGGATATTATTAAGTCTCTGTACCGAGAGAAGATGGAGAATTTACGATTCCGAAATTTCAGTATTTTTCATACAGATGGCTCTGTTAAGGATAATTTGTCCGGTGCGGCCTTCGTGCAGGAAGAGTCAGGCTTAGTCTTTGCATTTTATGCGAAGAAGAAGCTGTCCTCTCTCACGGCGGAATTGATGGCCATTTTTTAGATTCTTGAGTTCGCAATTAAGGAGAAATTACTCAAAGTAGCTATCCTCACTGACAGCTTGAATGGATTATATGCCATAAGGGACAATAGCCGAAGACATTTTTTGGTGGATCGGATTGCAGAGGTGGCCTCAAGTATTCCTGGTGGAGTGGAAATCCATTTCATTCCAAGTCATGTTAATATTCTTTCTAATGAAGCAGCGGATCAGACGGCGAAACGAGCCAGAGAAATTGGTGTTTTATAGAATTTAGATTGGCCATTTAAGGAAATGGAACGACGAGTCTGGACTCTTTGGTCGAAAGAATACTCTATTAAAGCACGGGGGAGTAATTCCCATTTTTATAAGATCCTTAATGGTACAGCTAAGACTACCTGGTTTCGAGGTACTAAGCTAACTTCTGCTGCGTGTAAGTCGCTTAACCATATTCTAAATAATCATTGTTATTCCAATGCTACATTAGCGAGACTCAAGGTCAAATCTTCTCCAGATTGTGACGAATGTGAGGTCGAGGAGACCATGTTATCTTCCACTGTAGTAAGTATAGTAATATTAGAGCTCTCTACCCTGAGATTGCTGCTTCCCCTTCTCTGGAACACTTAGTTGAAACTTTCGGAATGGACAAACTTTCGGTCATATACGAATTTTTGAACGCTTGTGGTAGAACTTTGTGAATTTGATTGATTTAAATTTTTTATCTTTGTTCTTTTCCCCATAAATTGGCTATGGCGGTTTCTAGGCCAAGTTATCCTTTTATAGGATATTAACCCTAAACCCGAAAAAACAAGATTTTTGTGTGCTTTTGTTTGTTTACATTTGTACTATTTTAATTCCACTAATAATTGTTATTTCATTTCATATTGTTCATTTATTTATGTTCATTGTTACACAACGCATGTTTAGTGAATAAACACAACTACAAAAGCAAATCAAAGCAACATCATTGTCATCATCAATAACAAAACATTAATAAACAACAGCAATCGAAACTCAAACCAACCCCGTGTTGTTATTTGGAACGGCCTTTAGGGCGCTTGGCAAGCCAGTAGTTTATTCCGAAGCAGCAAAACTACAATTTTATTCTAATTTTTGTTAATGTTTTGCAACTTTTTTCTCGACACATTGTGTGTTTAAGTTGCTGTCTGTCGGCGAATTGACGTTTTTTGTTAAAAATTTAATGCAAATTTTTTCTGCCACGGAAATTTTGAAATTTTTTTTTGGATATTGTGTCGTTTATTTGCCTGTTTTTTCCCTTTTTTTGTGATCTTTCCGGTTTTTTATGTCACGAAACCAAAATCACCCTAGAAGAGCAAGCAGCAGACGAAATCAAGGAATTCCACCAGCCCATTTTGAGTCCTTCGTCACCGATATGCCACTCCAGCACTCACCCCCGAAAGACACGCCATATAAAGGTAGCCAGCCGGAAAACCAAGTACGCCTTCCACTTCCAAAAACGCTATCAAATATATCACCAACAACAACTTCAACAGCAGTAAGTGAAATTGGTGAGTTTAGAAGTCAGATGGAACAGCTTCAACGGCAAATGCAAGCATTGCAATCTGAATTTATAACTTCAACTCGAAATTTGCAAGCACATCTTCGCAGCACTACGCTACAAATACAGACGCACCTTACCTATTCTTAGCCGATATTACCGCCGCAGCAGCCGTCACCGTCGCACATTGTGGTAATTCATAAATCTTGCTAGAAAAAATTAAAAAAAAAAATGTTTACAACATTCCTTCTGATCGTTTAATGAGCGTCTCAGTACAGTAGGTAACTATGCATTCAGATTTCAAAGAGAAGCGTATTATTTGTATGACTTTATTCTATGATTAACAAGTCAACGGTGATTTTATTGTCATAATTTTTTTTATTATTATTAAACTTTATTTCAAGAAAATATGTTACAATTTGCATTTAAATATTTTCATTGTAAGTACTAAATTTTTTTTTGTGGGAAGTTCAGAAAGTGCAAAAATATAATATTTCCTTTTTTCAAGTAGAGTTAAAGTTATTTATTCCGGATAGTTCCGGTGTAAATCTATATTTTGGTTAATCTTTCAAGTATTCGCTTTAAGGTAAATCAAAAACATCTTGAACATTTTTGTGACTGCCATACATTTTTTTCACTTTTCCTGTATGACTCTTTCGAGAAAGGACATTTTTGAAGAATGGATAAAAACTCCCAAAATACATCGCATTAATAATGGTTAGATATGGTCTTCTTCTTTTCTTGGATTTGTAAATTATTATAATGTAATTGTCGCGGTATAACTTCGGCAAATTTTTTTTGACCTATTTGTCAGTATTTAAAAAGTCATTAGATGTAAATATCCCATTTTGTTTTTTTAGTATGATAACCTATATATTTCATGTATTACTTTAAGAAAGATAAAATTATCAATAAAATTGAAATTGAAATTGAAATTGTCTTCAAGATACATCAGAAGACGTGAAAAGAAATCTTAAGGCAAACATAAATATTATTTGTTTTAAGCTAGCCGAAATATAGATAAAAAGTGGAAGACATCGTCGCCGTTTCTTAACATCAAATTCAATTTGACTTGATGAGCCGTATATATTGCCTAAAAGTGTACAACCGAAAAGTTGTAAAAAAGCTGGGAGAAAACCGAATAACTTTGATGACTGTAGTGAAAAATCGAAAAAAGAAAGATCCAAAACCTTTTAGATTCAACTGACCATCGAGAAATTAGTAAAGCTAGTGAACAAGTGTTTCGCAAAATGGGAAAGCGAGATTCAGCCAATCTTGTGAAAGATCTATCGGAAGCTTCATCCAGTAAAGGAAGTGGAAAAGATATGCAAGACATTTAGCTCTGAGCCTTTAGGGAGCCTTTCTCCCGATGAAGCCTTATCTTTAATGGTTGATGCTAATTTGTCGAAACATCAATACGATGTTATTCGGATAAAACTCAACACAAAATGCAAAAATCGTTTGCCCTCCTACACTAATGTTCAAAAAGCTAAGAAAAAATGTTATCCAGCTGAAACAGAAATCACAAGTTCACTCCAGTCGGCTATTAACTTCTTCAGATCCTTTTGATAACAAAAGAAGTTCTTTCATTATTATCTGTTGATGCTTTCGAAGAAGAATAATCTTTTAACGATGCATGTGAAATTGACGAAATTAAAATCTCTATGTGTATTTATGTGCTTTATCTATATTATTAATGTAATAAAGCAAAAACAAGTGAATATAACAAATACTATCAAATATTTATTAAAAATATTATAGTTATTTTAATACTAAAAATGACTACATCCGACTCTACATAAAAACTCACCTAATAATTTTATTATATGATTAAATAGTTGTATTCAACGTAAATATTAGTATATATGTAACTACAAATAATCTCAGAGCATGTATTTAAGAAACCAATCTTTTATCTTAAAATTATATTTTTTGTTGACAGTGTGAACTATTTACTTTTTGCGTCATTTTACTAAAAAAAAATTTTTCTAAAAAAAAGTTGGTTTTTCACAATCATTTATGAATTTGAATTAATTTTTTTAATACATAAGTGAGAAGTGAACCATACGCAATTTATTAATTTTGTCCGGTTAGATTTGTGTTGCAACAGCCGCCGCCATTATTGCCACAGCAGAAGCCATCATTGCCACAGCAGGCACCATCATTCCCACAGCCGACACCTTTGGCGCCACAGCCGACGACATTGTTGCCGCATTCGACACCGTTGTTGCATCCGCCAATATCCTCAAGCGCATCGGAGGTTTCAGGATAAACACCATATACTCACGGTTCTACCATGATTCCGCACAAGAAAATTTGCCACCTTCCTATTTTTACAGGTCTTCCGGAAGGGTGACCGACATTTTTTAGCCTTTAGAGAGCACAACTTCAGAATTTGGGTACTCCAGTCTGCACAATATAATGCACATTAGAGAACCCCTAAAGGGTCGGTCCCACCGTTACCGCAATAATGGATATTCTAAAAGAATTATTTGGCCGTCCTGAGCAGCTTATTGTGAGCCAAATTGAGAAGGTCCGAGCCATTTCGCCGCTAGTCATTATTTGGAAGCTCTTGTACATTTCGCCAACAAAATCTCCAACATGTCAACTTTTTTTGAAGAATTTCCAAAGTGACTACTATTTATACAACCAGCTGCTCGGTGAACTGGCATGCCAACAATGCAGTTAAATGCAGTGGACCGGAAAATCATTATTGCTGGAATGCCCTGCCACTATTGTCGACTTCAGCAATTGATTAGCTGTTTTGCGTCGCCTTTCGAATATAGCCCACGATAGTCTCCCATCAGCACCCACAGCATCCAGCCGCCGCCAGCCTGTTTTTACAGCAAACAGCCGCAAGTATGCCTGCTTCGGAGTCGCTGTCGAGTGCTCCAGTATAAAAAATTGTTCGCCTTTTTTACAGATGCCCTTGAGCGAACGCTGGAATAAAATAAAACCGGTGTTTTTGCTGCTTAAAAAGATACATCAATTGAAATATTGCATTAAAATGTGACATTAATGATTGCCCGAAATCACATCATCGTTTGCTGCATGACATATCACTCACCACCACGACGTCAACAACGAAGCCACCACCACCTCCGCGACAATTGACCACAACACTCCCGACGCACCGAAACACGACCATTAATACGCCCGATTCTCAGCCGCCGCAATTGTCATGCCCCCGCGAACAACGGCAGTATGTTATTCCAAATATTGCCGTAACACTGTACGGAAAGCGTAAAACGATTTCGACTTACGCGTTTGTCGACGATGGAGCCAACTGCTATGGCTGACCGAACCTACGATAAAAACAAAAACGAAAAAAATTAGTTTGACATTGAGTGGAAACGTTTGTTTGGAAACCCTGGAAATATTAAAGGGGAACGTCCGGAAAATCGATGGCCGGTATTAATGCTCACTTTTATGGAAAGAAAATGGAGCGACTATTACCGATTCGTACCAAATGGCTTTAAACAGGTTGTATTACGTTGAGCGTAAAGTAGCGAAAAACCGCGAATACGCTAATTGTTGTTGCGACAAAATTCAAGACAATTTAAATAGAAAAGCTGACGCAAGCTGAAAAAGAACGACAAAGTAATCAAATTTTCTATTTACCCTATTTTGGCGTTAAAAACGTAAATAAAAAAGGAATTGGCCATGTTTTTGATGCAGCCACCGAAGTTCAACAATTTTTCTTTCCCTCTTACCAAGCCCTGATTTGAACAATTCAAAGATTTTTATGGAGATATGGAGACGAGGAGCAGCCGGTGGAAACTTGTGTATATTATGGAGCGCATGTTTTTGAACAAATCATCCAGAGCTGCCCACGGGATCGTCGAGCGGCATTATGTGGATTGTTTCTAAGCAGAGGAAGAAGCTATTCGAGTGGTTCGTGATGTTATTCGGATACATAAAATCGGTGGGTTTAATCTCCGAAATGTTATATCCAACTCTGATAGACAGAAGTGTATGCGGTAATGGAGTTTCTCAGCCGTGATGATATTGAGAGGGTAAACATTGGTAGTTAAAAAACAAATGTTTTTTTTTGTTTTTTATTAAAATTACACAAAGTGAGCAGCGAAATATTAAATTTCAATAAAATTTCAACTAATCGCGAAATGTCGTTAAATATATCTATTTTTATTTGCGATTACATACATGGTAACGTCAAAGGTGCTTATGCAGAAAGTGTAGAATGCTGATGTGAAGTGAGATGAGGAATTGCTAGCAAAAATTTGTAGTCGATGGAAAATCTGACTGGAGAAGCTGCCAAAATTACTAAAATTTTCTGTGCATTGATATTATCTTCAAGATTTTGAATGCTGTGATATGGATCTTCATGTGTTTGTGGATGTCAGTGAAGACACAACAGCTACTGTGGCATATTGGCGGGCGGTAAGTTATGAAAAAGTGAAAGTGGCCTTTGTTATGGGCAAAACAAGTTGTGCACCCGCATTGTATCATACGACGCCAAAGCTTGAGTTGCAAGCCACGGCAATGGTCATGCGTATAAGGGACATCACTTTAAAAAAAGTTTCAAACTGTTAATAAAATCTATTTCTGGTCAGATTCCTACACCGTCATTTAATGGATTCGCTCTGACCGCCAAATGTATAAGCAGTATGTTGCCAATAGAATGGTCGAAATTTTAGACGGCAGTGAAATAAACGAGTGGAGATGGCGTCCTGGTTCTGAGAATTCTGCGAATAAAGCTACACGAGCCAATTTTTCTCAAAACTATAAGAAATGTGGGCGATGGAAAAATGGGCCCAAATTTTTAATGATGGACGAGTCACAGTGACTGGAAGATGCGTTCATTGATAAAAATGTTGATCGCAACGACTCGGAACTTGTAAAGGCTTACTTTGTCGAAAAGATTATGGTTTGTTAAGTTTTTACTTTAAAAGCAACGGTTTAATTTTGCTTTAGTTACGCCCCTGTATGCGGATACTGCTCATTCTTGATTTTTTATTTATTCTCATTTTTTTATCAAAGAATTGACGTTTTATCTTATTTATTTGCTTTTTGGTGCTAACAAAATCTGGAAAAGAAATGTTACACTACGGCATCTACGAGGTTTCATGGTTCGCAATATCGATTATCTCGGTTATTTTGCCATTTCATCAATACAGCAGAAGTTCGTTTCTGTAAATTAAAAAAAAAATTGGTTTTCGAGTCAAAGGGGCAAAGCGTTGACGTCTTAGAATTCATAGGAACCAGTGAAATATAAAATTTACTCATTTTGTTACCAACTTTCTAATACTTACCGATATTCATAACCAAGTAAGTGATTATTTGCAAGTGCTCTTAGTGTTCCGTGGTTTAATGCATTTGCATTTTGTCAGTGTAATTATCGTTGAAAGAGAACGCTACCTTCCTGATCCATCGGTTCCAATCATTTCATACGAAACTTGCCGGTTTTCGGCATAGCCTCCAGAAGGGAGAAGAACCCCATATATTGCAATACATGAGCTTCCTAGCTTTCTCAAGATTTGACAGCCAATACAAGAAATGCATCGAATATAAGAGAAATGGCGAAAACTGAACTTATTCTTGCATATCTCGAACCATTCGAAGCAAGTCGTATTCATAGTTGTGTTGGCCGACTGCCAGTCTATCTTGCGCGTGTCTTTTTTTTGTGTTCGCCATCTAAACTTAGTTCATTATCCAAAATAAAGCTCGAAATAGTTTATATATATATATATGTATATATCAGGTGAGCAATAAAAAAACGAAGTATTAGCATTTTACCAAAACAACGGAAAAAAACTAAGAAAGAGCGTCAAATAACCACAGACGCTTATGTCAGCATCAAACAACCGTGCTACACATTCAATTATGGTATGTTATGTATGTCACTCCTCCATTCATCAGAAATTTCAATGCCCTCATTGATCTTTTTCGTATATTTGTTTTTAATAACATTGAGGAGCTTTGTTTTTTGTAGTATCATTATTACTAACATTATTACGATAATAGCAAAGATAATATACCTATAGTTCGTTTCCTTTACTGCATAATTTTTATGATAATTGTTTCTTAACTCTATTTTAGTTATATAGTCTTTATTATTTTTAATTAAATTTTCAGGTGTTTTTATTTATTTATTTTATTTATTTATCAATTTTGAGATACGATGGGAATATGTTTATGGGAATGGGATAATGTTTATTTGTGGATTATGCATTCTACTCTCAAATTCAAAAGATCCAATTTTAAGTTTGCAGTTACTAAAAGTTAATAAATTATTTCCAATAATTGATATATTTAAATCGTTACAAATCTGGTTTATAGTTGTTTTTTTGCAAGTTTTTGGTTAACACCATATTGGGTGGTACAAAAGATATACTTTTTCTTCATTTGTTTTAAAAGTACAATTAGATAATTGGTTATTCAATAAATTCTCCAAACATGAGTTATATAAAGGTTTAATTTTCTGGTTTTTCAACTCAAATATTTTTCCATTTTTCTTTACAAGATCTATATTTAAACTTAACACTAGCTCTTGATTATCATTATCAGGAATTGGTATTATCTTAAATCTAGGGTACGCTGTTAAAATTTGAGGGATAGTCAACACAAAATATATCAAATTTTCTTTAATCCAAACAGAGGTTTTAATAAGTTCAAATTGTTCTGCACTCAAGTGTGAGATAGTTTCAATGTCAATAAGTTTCGGATTAATGATGCCCAATTTAGCCCATCTGAATATCCTGAACATGCTCTAAGTAGTTTTTGACGTTATTAAGAAAGGTGTCGGCAATAATTTTAGTGACAAGCGCATTTTGAAGGGTATATGTTGAGCTTCTTAGTTCATTTAAGAGTGCATTTCCAGCGTTCACGTGTTCAATGATAGTATTTGTGTTCATGTCACCATTATCAATCCTGTTTTTTTTTTTATATCAATTATAGATTCTTCTATTGTGTCCCTATCTTCATTATCAAGGGTTCCAAAAAGAAATTTTAGACCACTACCTAATGCATTAAAAAGTCCTCGTTTGTGTCTCCTAATGAATAACTGTTTCTCTGCCATATGGAGATATTTCGTTATGATGGCAGACTGTAAATAATTATGACTACTGTACTCATTCTACAATTCATTGAAGGATTTCTCCAGTTCGGTTGTATTAATCTCAACGATCCGATTACTATATTCAGTAGCTATCGAGACCTCTCCCTGATCGATAATAATATAGCCGAAATTATCTCTAATTTTATCAACATTACTAGTTTGAGCAGCCAGTTCTGGCATCAGGTAAAATACGACCATAGTTGTGACAAACACTCCGACAATTCTAATTTGATTGGGATGTACCGGGGTTCTCCTCTGAAGCTGCCGTTTCAAACTGGTTCCTGAAATCATTAATATTCGTTACTCTATTTCTCTTAAAATGGCTTTTATATTTCCTGACATTTCTATCTCTAAATTTTACAACAAAATGTTCTCCTTTTTCAATACTTCTGCCCTTTTAAAGGTGTTATCTACTTTATTTAACATTTTTCTTTTATTTTCTGCGTTGATATATTTTATATATTGTAGGCAAAGACGGCTTGTTCGACGCACATGTAAGTTAGTTTGAATAAAGGTCAATACATGTCAAGTAAATCTCCCTATTCCGTTGCCAAAAATCGACAACAAATTTTTCGCGAGTTTCGTATACTGGGGGCGTTATATTAAAGGGTAACCTATGTGCTATGTGGTCGGCTTTGCACAAGTTGCACAATTCACACGCATTGATAATTCTCGAGATTTCCTTTACATAATTTGGATAATAATATGTTTTTGAAAATTCTTTAACAACCTTTTCTATACCCTGGTGCATCCCTTCCAGGTGTAACTCCATTACAATGGTTTTAAACCTAGAGTATTCCGTTACGTTTTGTAGGTCTCTCATTGCTCTCGTCAGTTCGGTATTGCCCGACTGTACCAAGTCTTTGTAAACGTCCTGAAGACGAAGAAAATCTTTATTATTTGGCATAAAAATTGCAGATTTTTTCCCAGCATATGCTCCTTAATAATATTTTTAATGTCATCACTACTCAGTTCCTTGTAATAAATAGTAGTGACAGTATTTGAAAATACTTTTTGTTTAACAATTCTTTCAGTAGCACTGCTAAAAAGCCTTAACTGATTTTTAAATGTATTCAATGTCCTTTCGGAGATGTGAATGTAATTAGCATTATCCTCTTCCGCTGAGTGAATGGTAGCCATATCGGAGTTAATATTTTCATTCATTTTAATTTCATGTATATTCAATTTTTGTTTCGTGAGTTCGTACTTACTCTCACTAACTCTGTCATTCCCTATAGGATATTCAAAGCCATTTAACACCATCGTATTTCTACCAATATCAATCTGTGCATTAAAAATTCGTAATGCATCATAACCCACTAATCCCTCATACCTATCTGAAAAATCGTACACATAAAGTATTGTTATACAACTGTGAAGTTATAAGGCGGGTTTGTTACACTTTGTTGTTCCTAGCAGAACTTACTTTATTTCTTTACCAGGGGCGGTATTTATACCCCTGTTGCTTACGTCTAAAATACAATTTTATATCATGCTATAATTTCTTATTGACTAATCAGTTTTACATGTGTTTCTTAATCTATTGGAGTTGCTTATTAGTTAGCTGCACTCCTATCTTAAGTGTGAATGTATGATTGGGTTATTTGAATCTTCTAGCCCAATTCCTAATGTGTTTCAATACTCCGCTTTGCCGCTTTGATCTATTGTCAGTTATTGCACTTTGAATGTGAATGAGTGTGTGTGTCAACTAGGGGTTTCATATGCACTTGTTATCGCATGTAGAGTCATCGGTCGCCATGGAATGCGACAAAGTAAACTACATGGGCTCATATGTTTATTTGTTTATTTGAAAATTGCCACACACACCGAATTTGTCAAGATGAGCTAATGGCTGCCCTGACCTTCGCAATAGGGTAAGCAAAGTGAGTTATTGTATGCATGTGTCGTTTTGGTTACAATATGGTTACATCGACTTCATGCATACACTACAGTATTATCCGCTCACCATGCATTAAAATGTTTTGAATAGAATTTAAAACTACTGAGCCTGTTGCAGTTCTTAAAGAAATTGGTTTTGTTTTTTGTTCTATTGTTGATAAAGTATTCTCCTAATTATAATAACAGATGATCCTGTATCAATAAGAAAATTTAATGGTTTACTATCAATATAAGACGTTATAATTGGCAATCTTCCGAGGCTTGTAAATGAAAAATTTGATTCATCCTGATCCATTGGGACAGGCGCACCATATCGCCTTATTCTGGACTGGTTTGAATTATTCCATTTTGACATTCCAGTTACCTGTTTGCTCGTATTAAAAGGAGGTTGTCGTGAAAAATTGCTACCATTGAATGGTGCATAACTATTGCCACTAGTTTGATTATAATTACCCATTTGGTAATTTGGATGTTGCTGTCCGAAATTAAAAAATTGTGGGGCATCTGTTCGATATTGAGATGGGTCAGAATAGCTAGGCATCTTCCAAACATGGGATACAGGTTGCAAATTTTTGCCTTGTGAATAATTACTGTAGTTAACACCTCTATTTTTTTGAAATTTCTTTTCCTTAAACTCAAAAAAGTACAAACCTCTTTCCTTCAAAATTTTAAGCGCCGATTTTAAATCTGATATAGGATTGGCATTAAGAATGGCGGCAATGTGGTAAGGTAATTTTTTCCTTAAAATTTCCAAACTAAATCTGTTTACTTCTAATTTATATATGTTCTTCCTAGTTTCAGATCCTTCGCTCAATTTTATACAATCTCTTATTTTACAAATATCATTGTTTAATGTGTCACAGAATAATTTCACACTATTAATAAATTTAACATTACCCAACTCCATAATGAGCGTTGAGATGTCCTTTTTTCACCAAATTCCTCTATTAGCTCCGACCTCAAGGTTTTCCAATCTCTGGAGTTTTCTCTTCTAAGGAGATCTGCTGCAGATCCTACCAGCTTTCTCTGAATTGCATTAAGAAACAGTTGCTTAATTTCGGTTTCCAGGCCACTTATAGTTGAGACAATGGAGTCTATATGTCCAATAATTATAGCAAGTGTTTTGATATTTCCATTAAACGGCTCGATGAAATTCAGATTTTGTAGAGCAAACTCTCGTTTTTCCTTGGTGTCGGGCATATTGGATATTGTACAATTATTTAAAAGGTTGTTTATTTCTTCGGTGGTATCCTTCTCTGACATTTATTCCGTATTTTCAGTGTTTATAAGAATATTTATTTTGCATCACTTCACTTATGGTTAAATTTTACTTTTTCCAATTGCTTTAATTCTTAATATTTAATTTCTTAACATTAATGCAGATTCGTTAGAACCGACGGTGCCAATAAAATATGAACTCTTCAGTTGAGCTGTTGTAATGATAATGAATTCTTTATTTTTCCAAAAATATATATTGCTTAAAACTATGAAGCAACAGAAAAACGGAGTGTTAGCATTTCACCAAAACAACGGAAAAATACTAAGAAAGAAAATAACCACTTGAAACTTAAAACTATGAAGCAATAATAAAACGAAGTATTAGCATTTCACCAAAACAACGGAAAAATACCACCCCCACAAATAACCACCCCCACAAAAGTGGTTGCGCGTGCAGATGCAGATATATATATATATATATATATATATGTTATATATTATATGTTATTTTTTCTATACATTGCTTAATTTCTAAGTTACTGAACGATAATGTACGTACAGACATTGTACAATTTCCGCGCTTCTAATAAGATATGATGATCATGTTAATAATGAAGCTAATTTGTGCTAATGTTTTGGTCGAACATTAATGTTAAGTAAACAGTGATAAAACTTTTAAAAACATTTTTTTTAGAGTAATATCATCGGCAAACTAACAGTGATCTCTTTTTAAGAGAGTCATCATCATCAGCAGTGAATACATCTCTTATCACTCTTCAGTAAGACGCTCTTCGAAAGTACTTTCGTCGGGGGATCTATGACATTATCAGAATGAGTGATTTATATTGATGTTTCCCTTGATATTGCTGTTGTCATATGTTCTGCAACTCTTTTAAATTTGTGTTTACATACTTTCGCAATCCTAAGGTGACCAATTGTCTGCGATAATTTTCGTCTGTCCATCATTAAATAGTTTATCATTGAATGGACTATAATTTTATTTAAATATCATTTAAAGTAATTATGGCAACGAATAATTAGAAAAATCTTCTTATCAATTAAATTGTTTTTATTATGTAACAAAGTTATTTTAGTTTAATATTTATTACTACATTTCTATTTCCTGTTTTTGTTGATCTCAACTGTAGTTAGGTAGTTGTTTTTTTTTGGTTATTAAATTCACAATGAAAAAAAAAAAAATAATCGAATCAGAGTATAAAATTAAAAATGAAGTTTCACAATCTTAGGTTAGATTTGTCTTTAGTTTGTAGACTTAATGAAAACTGATAATTATTCTAATAAATCTAACATGAATTGTGTTTAAAGCCGAAAGCATTCTGTTTGGTTTCGTTAATTCTTGGTTACATTAGCTTGGCGCATTGTATGGGTATTTCAATTTGAGTATCACTGGATTTACTAAAATTTTGTAATTATGGTTGGGCGGGCTTGTTGATCGCATCTACACCTCGTTGCTCAACTCTCTTGTACAGACTCTTCCTTACTTCTTCTCTTCTTGGGAAGTTTCTTTTGCCTTTCTCTATTTCTTTTCAGATCTCTTGTATCTTTATGTTATTATTTGACTATTTTTCCTATTCCTAATTCAATCTTTTCTGTTTTATGAAGTAGCTCTGTGGGAACAGGAACTTAAAAGCATCGAACCCCCCTTACGTCGAGTAATAAGGCAGGAAGTAATGCGAGCACAGACTCTTAGGTTTCTAAATTACAACAGTCACTATCATTATGCATAATAAATATAAATGGCGCCCAACGTGGGGCCCGAACATGACAAGCTTATATTAAACATCATTGCTTAGCTTAGAATATCTTTACTTTTTCGGCTCCTAAACTTTTTTCACACTTATTTCATTTTCATATTTTTTTACAAATTAATATTTAGTTTTTCCTCTTGCAGTACCCTTGATACCAATGGAAAATGCAATCGATAAGGGTCACCGAACCATTCGTTTGTAGCCTTGGCACGGGGTAACTTATCATTTCTACTTTCATTTTTGATTTGTTATTCGTGAAGTCTATCTAATTGGAATGCAGATTTTGGATTTTTTTTATCTACAACCTGACCACAGATAAGTTCTAGACACTATATTCTGGCTACATATATTACACTTGGAATAGGTGGACGTAAAAGCCCGATGTCGTATATCCTATTTTCCTTATCTTTTTCTGTCTTTATTCCTTTGATCTATATGTATATAAGTAGTAATTTTTTATACCGCAAGCTATAACCATTAGCAAATGAAATCAAACAGAAAACAATATTTTTATCGATTAAACGTTATTGCCTCAATATTTCTAATTGAATTTAATTCTATTAGTCTGCATGTAAATAAATCCTTCATGTTCGTTTTTTCCTGGGTAAGCGTCATACTTAACCTAGAATAGCAGGTAATCATGGCATTTCAGTGTTTCGTAAAGCTTTATTTTTGTAATGGATGCAACATGTCAATTTCAGAAAGCTTGTTGCGGGCATACCTTTTATAGTTGCGTACAATATACCTAATTCTCCACTTTGTTTACAGAATACTTGTTTTAATTTGTTTGATATACTATAAGTATCTTCAAATTGAATAGATCGGGTTGTTAAACGCATTTTTTAATTGTGTGATATTCGTAGGATACGTTTGTTTTGCCTTAAGCTTTTTTAAGACTTCAACGATCGCAAAAAAATATTTGGGCTGTTCTCGAAAATAAATTGAAGACCAGTTGGTTTCGTATCTAATTCACAAGTGCAGTTTATTCTATATTTAATATGGCCTTAAATTACAGTAAAACTACAGTAAGAAGAATTTCCTAAGCCTTGAAGACGAATACCAAAGAAAGTAGAGACAATTGACAGGACCTTAACGAAAGATTTGACAAGTGATTCATAAATAATTCATTTGAAAGGAGGAAAGAGAAAAAGGCTTGTGAAACGCAAAAATTGTTGTAGAAATGCTCCGACATTCCGGCCCCATTGAACGACCGCAGGTCTTCAACCTATAGGTATCAGGGCCAGTTTATAGATTGGCCTTCTAAATACGCCCCACGGCCACTCGGACCTTGCCGTTTTTTCCTGGCATCACGGCTTGTACTCGGCTCGTCATCCACTTCAGGGGAGGCAGATTTTCTTCTTGGACGACGACGAGACTGCCTACGACGAGGTCGTTTTCTTTGATTGCCCACTTGGTCCTGGTTTGTAGACTGCGGACGTAGTCTCTCGCTCATGATTTCCAGAACCTCTGCTTGAGACCGCATAAAGCCGCCATCTTTTAAAGGACGACAGCTTGGTCATTTCTTCATGAGGCGATTCTTGCGGCAGCGCTCGTAGGCCTTCTCGAATTATCAAGTGCGCTGGAGTTAATGCTTCGCCGTCGATGGGGTCTGGGCTGAGAGACGCTATGGGCCGAGAGTTCAGAACTGCCTCCACCTCCACTAACACCGTTGTCAGCTCTTCGGCAGTTAGCATGATGTCGCCGACGGTTCGCACCAGTAGTCCCTTGGCAGACTTGACTGCGGGCTCCCACAGTCCACCGAAATGGGGTGCCCTTGGTGGCATGAAAATGAAGTCCACCTTCTTGCTGGCAGCGTATGATACCACCCGACCTGCCTGCTCTCGGAACTCGTCGGCTACGCCTCGCAGCTCTTTGCTGGCACCGACAACGTTTGTAGCGTTGTCGCAGTAAATTTTTTCCGGGTACCCTCTCCGACCAACGAACTTTTTAAGACACAAAATGAAACAGTTGAGAAATGAAAATTTCATTTCCTTCACTGTGGGAGTGATTTGTAAGTATAATACTCTGTTCTTACGATATGCTTCTATGAATCTCATAAGATATGAAAAGATCCGAAGCAATTTCGAGTAGGACGATTGCCGATTCACCAAATCTATAATCCAATTTTGTTCATTCTCCGCAACGAGAAAAACATTAGTCTTCCGCTTTTCCAGCGCCATTTGCTCATTCGACAACTGTAAATGACGGTTAACAGGCCACTTATTCCTTTCTTGCAGAAGGAAGGAAGGGCCTTCAAACCATATGGACTCTTTTAACTCATCAACTTTACATCCTCTAGAGATAATGTTTGCTGTATTATCTTTTGACGGCACATGCCGCCAAGACACGCCCCCAGATAATTCCCGGATGTCTGCTATCCTATTTGAGACAAATGTAGAGAGCGTTGATGCATGACTTCGAATCCAATGCAGCGTGATTTCGGAATCAGGCCAAAAAGTCACACTTTCGATTCTACAAGATACTCTCCCTTTGATCTTTGACCACAATTTCGCCAGCAAATGAGCAATGCAAAGTTCAATCCTTGGTAGAGATTTAGTGACAATAAGTCACGTCATCAACTCTACTCCTTACATATATGCACGGTTGCTGCTGCTCTACTGGAAGCATCTGAAAAGCCATGTATTTGACATGTTGACGTGGATATTGCCATCACATGTCTAGGAATCTTTATTATACTAATTCTGGCGAGATTCAATTTAATATCTTCTCAAGAAGTGTTAAGGATCAATGGAATTGACTCATCCCAATCTAATTTGTGAAGCCATAGGTCCTGTAATAGGACTTTAGCTCTGATGACCAAGGGACTTAACAGCCCCAAAGGATCGAATAATCTGGCAGATACGGACAATATAATTCGCTTTGTGGCCTTAAGATTCCGAAATGAATCATGTAACCGATGTTTGAGTATATCGTTGTTAGGGAACCAATATGTCCGAAGGGCTTTAGTGGAACCATCATTCATTCTCATGATTTTGCCCGTTGTGTCATCGCTAGACTGATAATTTTGAACCACTTGGTGAGGTTAAAACCAGCAGATGACAATATTTCCGTTACTTCGGAACGAATTTCCTTTAATTCGGTAACTGTATCAGCTCCAGTTAGCAAATCATCGACATAGAAATCTTGGCGAACAATCTCAGCTCCAGTTGGAAGAGCTTCCTGAAATAATTCGCTTAAATATAATAAGCACCTTATAGCCAAAAATAGAGCTGATGAAGTCCCATATGTCACTGTGTTCAGCTTATATATTTCAAGATTCTTCAATGAATTTTCACGCCAGAGGATCAATTGAAAATTTCTATTGGCCTCATCAATTAAGACCTGACGATACATCTTCCCGATATCGGCCGTAACAACGTATTTATGCATACGGAAACGTAGCAGTATTAAATACAGTTCGCCCTGTATAGTAGGACCGATCATTAACAAATCGCTTAATAAGAGCTGACTTGATGTTCTGCACTAAGCATCAAATACCACACGAAGTTTTGTCGAACAACTTAGTGGTTTTAATACGCGCAAATGTGGTATGAAATAGTGAGAACTTTTCGATATGTTATTTTCCGCAATGGACATGGGGCATAGATTAATGTACTCTTTCATGAAGTCATTGTACATACACATATCTCGTTACCAAATCTTTTGATAATCGCCGCTCAAGAGACAAAAATCGTATATTTGCGGTTTTTTTTTAAAGGAACAGGCACTTTGAATCTTTCGTTTTGTAATCTTTGCATAGAATTACAAAACTTTTCCTCACACTGGACATGTTTTATTGAGGGAAGATTTACCTCCATTGAAATTTCCTCCAATTCCTAGAAACGTCGAACAATGGAGCCCAACGATGTATCATTATCCGTAAGCGAACTCAAGTGACAGGCGTTAGATTCTGTGACCTTTGATTGTTAGTATTTTCCAGAAACAATCCATCCGAGCAAAGTCTTTTGGAATAAGGCAAGACCAGGATCTCTTCTTATCTGGCCAACACACGAAAACTCAAAGAAAATCTCAACACCGATCAACATGTCGACCTTTTGCGACGTATGGAAGAATGGATCAGCTAGTTCAATATTCTCCGGAATATTCCAACCAACAGTTGAAATGAAAGTATGATCTGGCTGATATCTGGAAATCGATGGAAGCACCTAAAAGTCAGACGTAAATTCGTGGGCATTTATTCAAGATCTCACAGTAGCTTGAAGACTAAACTTGGCGGAAGAATTAGTGTTTGCGTTGCAAATTGATGTTATCGGAAATAAAACAAATTGATTTTAGTAGTTTTTCGTTTCATAAAGGCGTCACCTTTATTATTACCTTGTTCCAGCACAGAGGTTTATATTTGACGATAGATATGTTTAGGACCAAACCCGAATAGCTAGTCCTGACGATACGTTTATGTCCAAATCAGTATAGCAAATCTTGACGATACGTTTGTTTAGGACCAAACTCGAATAGCAAGTCAATTTTAATATATTTTTTAAACAAGATGGAGCGAGGTGGCTTCTATCAGTGGTAGCCGTTACTCGTTAAAAACTTATATATTGCAGTCTGAGTGAAAACTCAGACAATGTTCAAACCGAATCGAACATTACGAAAGCGGTTGCCAAACCATTAAAAATGGTAAGGGAAAACCCAAACGTTTAGAGCTAAACATTCCCGGCCACCTTGCAACATCAAGGATGTTGTAAAACAAGAACCAATAAATCACAACATAGGTTTACAATTCAATCAAATAATATAATTGTTAACATAATCTGTAATAAAGGGTTGTGTATATTCAGATTATAGTGAGCTTTAAATTGTATTAATTCAAATTTGTTATACATTAGGATTGATGGTCTGATGTTGAGTGTTTTCAAGTCCATGACGATCCATACAAAGTACCGTTCCAAAGAAACCTGGCGGACCCAGGCGACCCCATGGTACTGCATTGTTAACACAGGAACAACAGCTAATTTTGGACGCGGGTGATCCACAGCACTAAGAAAGATAAACTTGGTGGGCCAAGGCGACCCCATGGTACTGTGCCGTTGATATAATACAACAGTCAATTTTGGACGCATTTGATCCACAGCACAAAGTAAATATCCCAGGCGGGCCAAGGCGACCCCATGGTACTGTACTGTTGTCACTTGAACAGTCAATTTTGGACGCTAACGGTCCGCAGCACCAAGAAAGTTAAACAAGGTGTGCCAGGACGACCCCATGGTACTTTATGGACAGTATTTGGACAATTTTACGAAATTGGAACTAGTAGCCATAGCATCATCTATCAAATTCAGGTGGGCCAAGGCAACCGATGCTACTGTATGGCTTTGAACAGACAACAGTAACATCTAAAACTTCAGGTGGGGCTGTGCAGCCCGATGCTACTGTAGACGAAGACGAACAACATATAAAACACCTTTCCTTTATGTTGAGCAAGACCCGAAAAGAACCCAGCCGAACATTGTGAAATGGGCAAATGGTAGATCCGGTGTAGCGTGACACTGATTGCGTATTATCCGTTGATAGACTTTCGGACCCAGTATCAGATCCACATGACCTGGATCAAAGAATTTTGGGTCGGCCATCTGGAAAGCCGAAAAGTGATCTCGAACTGACGTCGGCGCTCTTTTCAAAGGCGTCTATCCAATAACGTTACGCAGATCAGCCAAGCGTGCCGTCACCGAAATCCTGCACTCACTGTCGGTGGGAGAGACGAGTGTTACGCGGCAATATAAACCATTTTCAAAATGATACCGATGAGCTGTATTAGTGCAAATTTGACTTCCCTTCATACAAGTATCGACGAGTGCGCGTATAGAGAGCTGTGACGAGAATAGGGGAAGTTTTACAACAATCGTGGGTGATAGCGGTAATACGTGCTGCATTGCAAGAATTACCGATGATGCAGCAATGGATCCATATACTTTTCTAGGCGGATTTGATGAAGGTGCTTGTTTAATGGAGTGCCGAGACGACCGCGAACGACTTCCATGGGGTTTTACATTGGAAAGTTGATGATTTTTTGATTTTTGATTTGATTGATTGTTGATTTTTTGGGTGTTATTAGCTTGGCGGGTGACCGCGTTATGCAGTAAAGAGTGATGACTATTGACATTGTCGACAACGGTGACTGCTGGTGCATGCATTTGAGGTATGAGATTGACTCAGGCAATTTGAACAGACGCTGTATTTTACAATCGTGCGAAGTTTCCGTTTCCCATTGATACTTCTGAATCGCAGGCAATTGCGCAGGTGGTGATTGTGTTTACACAAAACGCAAGATAGCTTTCGGCCAGTAGTAAAGTTGGAAGACGGCGCCATCACCGTATTGGCCACAGTTGGTG
Source organism: Philornis downsi (assembly GCA_019455685.1). Taxonomy (NCBI): domain Eukaryota; kingdom Metazoa; phylum Arthropoda; class Insecta; order Diptera; family Muscidae; genus Philornis; species Philornis downsi. The sequence continues at coordinate 60,757 of JAHXMU010025652.1, read as the reverse complement.
CGGTGATGATTTGAGCAGAGGCAGATAGTACCATAGCTTTCAGTCCCTTACTAGTAGATGATATCTACACATCGGAATTTTCTGGTTGCTCCACTTTCGCAGGCGGAGCTATTGCCTCCTTAGGTACATAAGGAACGTCGGGATGGTCTCCCTAAGCATTGGGGTAATGTTAGCAATTTGTTCGCCGGTCTTTGCTTCCTCATAATCGTAATAATTTCCATAGTCCAATATCCGCGACACGTACATGACCATCAGTACCCGGATATATTTTTATAACGTTACCGAGTGTCCACGAAGTGGGAGGTTCTTGTTCATGACGAATGACAACAAGATCATTTATTTGCACGTCGCGTTCGGGAAATTTCCACGTATATCTTTTCTGAAGCCCGCATAAATACTAATTTTTCCACCTAGTGGAGAACATATGAGCCAGAGCCTTCATTTTGCGAAAACGGTTGATGAGATCCAAAGGATGGTCGTCAATTAGC
>JAHXMU010025652.1:0-27160 GCA_019455685.1 Philornis downsi | reverse complement strand
GCAATTGCGAAGTGTGCAAATCCACCAAACACCCAAGCCAAACACTTAGACGTCCGATGGGAAAGACCTCTGAAACTCAACGTTTCTTTCAGAATTTTTTTGATTTTCTTGGTCCATACCCATGATCTTGTTCTGGTCATATTGGAATATTTATTGCCTTAGGCCATTTTACCAAATTTCCATTTTCGAAACCAATGAAAAAGTTTACTACTGATGAAATCGTGAAATACTTTAGAACGAACTTTTTTATATGTTTGGAGTATCCAAAATAGTTGTACCACACAATGGATCACAGTTTCAGTCTCATCATTTTGGTCAGTTACTGAAGAAATATGGCGCAGACCATTTGTTTATGGCTATTCATTCTCCACAGGCAAATGCTGCTGAGAGAGTGAACAGATCAATGTTAGCGGCAATAAAATCATATATAAATCCTGATCAGAAGAATTGGGATGAACTCTTCAGTAACATTGCTTGTGCCCTTTGCTCCGCCGTGCATAGCGCTATAGGTACTTCCCCATACTACCTGGTTTTCGGTCGACATATGATTACGAATGGATCTACGTACCCTTTGCTGCGGCAGCTGGAAATGCTAGAAGATAGATCTGTAAAGTTCGACAAAAGTGATTCGCTTCAGACTATGGGTAAGAGAGCAGGCGAGCTTATGCAAAAACAATTTGAACGTAACGAAAGATCGTACAATCTACGATCCAGGGAAGTTGACTATGGGAGTAGGAGTATTCCGCAGAAACTTCAAGCAAAGCAAATTCGAGCAAAGCTATAGCGCCAAGCTTGCTACAACTTTTCTAAAATCTCGTGTGCGACATTGTTACACTACGGCATCTGCGAGGTTTTATGGTTCGCAATATCGATTATCTCGGCCATTTTACCGTTTCATCAATATGGCAGAAGTTCATTTCTGTAAATGTACAAAAAAAAAAATTGTTTTTTGAGTCAAAGGGGCAAAACGGTGACGTCTTAGAAGTCCTAGGAGCCAGTGAAAAATAAAACCAACTGTTAAGTCACCTTACTTACTATTATGTTAGTTATTGTTAAAAAAAAAAAAAAACATGTGTATCCCTTTGACGTTTTATGACCCTTAATGAGCATTTGCTTTGTTTTTGAATTTATAACGTTGTCTATGTTCTAATACACAGCTATTGTTGTTGTAATTTTTTCTGCTTTGTGTACGTCTCCTCTTGTAATGTTTTGAAAGGTTACCGCTAATCTTTTGGTTGGTGATCTTGATTCTGGGGCCAATAAAGTCAGTTATAAGCGAGTAATTGAATTGAAAACGAGGGACAAGGTTTATTGTGCCTAAAGATACTCAAGTCGAACCCTTGAATGAGGAAATGTCCAATATGTACAACATTTCCAGGGTTGTTAAACCAAGCAACCCTTAAACATTGGCGATCGTGGCAGGACATTTCTATTGCTGAACTCGGAACAAAGTTATTAGCGAAAAAAAATTGTGTTGTTGAAAGATTTGTGTTACTGATTTGACTTGTATCGCGTTTTACGAAAAATAAAATAAAAACAATTACGATCGTCTTCGAAAGGCAATAAAATCCGAGTCAAAAATATTATGGAATCGAATCCAAATTTATCTCATACGGAGCTGGAATGTAGATTGGGTATTGTGATAGGTGCTTTACTATCGAACTCACATCGAGAAACAGACTCCTACGGATGTCGGCAGAGCTAAAGTGGATGAGTTGTATATCGCTGTAAAATCGCTTATTATGTCACTAATTGGAGAAAAACGTCGTCCTAGTTTGCTCCAGCAGTCGTTTTCATTGCCCCAACCGTCTTCCAGTAGACTTCTAAACTTGAAGCTGCCCAAATTTGATGGAATTTACATGGAATATAAAAATTTCATAAATACGCTCAATAATTTGGTGCATAATGATCAGTTCATACCGACCATCAACCATCTTCTGTCTTGCCTCGGCAGAGATGCGCTAGCGACCATAAGGGCATTCCAGGTAACCGATGAAAACTACCCAAAAGCACTCAGCAGATTGAAGGAGAGATATGACAATGATACATTAATATTTTTGGAGAACATAGCCTTAATGTTTGAGGTACCGAAACTAAACAAACCAGTCCCGAAGCAGCCCAGGAGTATAGTGGATACAATTTTAGCATTATGTAGCTCACTAAAATCTCTACATATGGTCCCATCTGCGAATTATTCACATAATAATTCGCACCCAAAACAGCACACATTGCTAACAAAAAATATGGCACAGTCTTTCGTTTGCACACATTGCTCTAAGACTGGTCATTCAATTTGTACTTGTCAACGCCTTATAGTTCTTTCCGTGGCTCAGCGCACTGCTCAAGCTAAAAAACAAAATCTTTGTCTCAACTGTCTCTCAAAAGTACATGGGTATTCGAACTGTCCCTCAAAATATTCCTACCGTTTTTGCAAACAAAACCATCATTCGTTTCTTCATAAGCAAAATGAGCACGATGCCTTGAAATCAAATCTTCCGTCACCTGAAGTTGAAAGTCAGTCTGTCTCATCCGCTGTCACACATGGCACATTTCAACCTACTACAGATCCCAGAATAAGCAATATTAGCTACGGCGTTGGTTCTGGTCCGAAATTCTTGTGGGAATTACCAACTAGGAAGAGCTCTCTTAGATTCATGCTCTCAAGTGAATTTTATAAGCGAAGCTCTATGCAGTTCTCTTAATTTGAAAAAATCAAAAGGTAATGTCGATATCATCATGAAGATATCATGAAGATTTCATTTAAAACTCAAAGTACCGTTAGATCTAGGCTGAATACTTTTGAACTGTCTCTGGAATTCCTTATCTCGCGAAATATATCTGGTTATCACCCAGATGAGAACATATGCATGAAACATTTAAATTTGCCTCAAAATATCGAACTAGTTGATCCCGAATTTCATAAGCGTCGCGGCATAGATCTACTTCTTGGAGCGGATGCATTTTTTGATATGCTTTCTGTAGGACAGATTCGACTGGGGAAAAATTTACCTATTCTACAAAAAACGTTACTAGGATGGATTGTCTCCGGCAAATATACATATATCTCAACCAAAGCTGGGATCCTCCAAATCATAACATTCTATAATAGAAGAGGATATCGAATTAGATCGAAATGTAGAAATGTTGTGGATGTTAGATTCAGTGTCAGTGGAAGTTCAATCAATGTCACCTGAACAGCAGCAATTCTTAAATGCAGTAAACATTCAACATGGTGGAAGAATTATGGTAAAATTGCCATTGAAGGCCGATCCAAAATGTCTCGGGGGACCTCGGGATATAGCTTTACGGCGTTTTCGGTCTATGGAACGAAAATTCAAAATCCCACTCTTAAACAAGATTACGTAAAATTCATGAGAGAATACGAAGAATTAGAACATATGTCTCGAGTTGATGATGCTTCAGTCGGTTGCCCTCATTATTATATCCCGCATCATTGTGTTGTCCTGCCTGGAAGTGTTTCTACCAAATTGCGTGTTGTGTTTGATGCTTCTTGTAGAACCTCGTCACAAATTTCGATCAACGATATTATGATGGTTGGCTGTACTATACAAAATACGTTGTTAGTGACTCTGTTTCGCTTCAGATGTCACCGTTATAGTTTGACTACTGATATTGTCAAAATGTGTAGGCAAGTATTGGTTCAACCCGACGACAGACAACTCCAGCTGATTTTATTGCGTGACGACCCTGGTAAGCCAGTTAGCACATATGCTCTCAACATCATTACATATGGTACAGCTTCTGGTCCGTATTTAGCAATTCGCAGCCTTCACTATGATTCCGAAATATTTCCCCAGACGCATGAAATCGGCAAGGCCGTCATTACCAACGATTTCTATGTAGATGATATGATTACTGGCGCAGATGATGTGCACACATTGCACCTAATCAAAGATCAGGTAACTGAAATTTTGACCCATTCAAAATTTGAACTCCCAAATGGCATACTAATTGCTCAGAGATGAATATATTTCGACTTGAAGTAAAAGAAATGCGTATTAATGAGGACGTCACTAGCACTCTAGGCATTATACGGCATCCTACAGAGGACACATTCAAGATCGAGTTTCGCCTTATCAAATTCCATATACATACCTAATACGAAAAGATCTATTTTGTCTCTGACTTCCACACTTTTTGATCTTATAGGCCCAATTAGTCCTCTTATCGTAAAGTCTAAAATATTGCTCTAAAAACTATGGATTATCAAGTGAAATTGGGACGAATCTGTGCCTCAAGACATCGACACATTGTGGAACAATATTGTCTCGGATCTGTGTAATCCCTCCCAGCTTACAGTAAATCGATACATTCGTATGGTCAATATGATTCAAATTGAAGTTCACGGTTTCGGAGATGCTTCCACAAAGGCATATGGCTGCTGCCTCTACTTCCGGTGCATGATTCGTTTGGCAATATAGTCGTTAACCTGATGGCCTGCAAGTCCAGGATCGCCCCGGTGAAAACAAAAACCTTGCCCAGGTTAGAACGTTGTGCTTCACATTTACTTGTGAAATTTTGGAATCAGATTGCAAGTCATGTTGATTTCTTCATAAATAAAATATTCTTTTGGTCTGACGCACAAATCGCATTACATTGGATCAATTCCCATTCATCAAGTTTGTCAACATTTGTTGGGAATCGAGTTGCAGAAATACAAGAGCTTTCAAGTAATGGCTCGTGGCGTTATGTACCAACTAATTGTAATCCAGCTGATTTGGTGTCTCGTGGATGTACCGTGTCAGAATTAACTGAATCGACTTTCTTAAAACATCAGAAATTGTCATGGCCTGATTTTCCTGAGACAGGCCTCACCGAAGAAGATTTTGTCTTGGAAAAGAGGAAAATGGTCTTGGTGATGCAAAATAAAGACTATTCCTACATTTAAAAGGCCATTCACAAATCTAGCAATTATTTGAAATGTCTTCGAATTTTTTCATATGTGTCTCGTCTTCGTTACAAGAAATTCTCAAAGGATACCGTTGTGACTCCAGTAGAATTAAATCGCACACTTAATTCGATAATCTGGGTCATACAACAGCATTATTTTGCTTCTGAACTTAATCAACTAGAAAATTCTGGAATTGTCTCTGGTCACTTTTCATCGCTTGCACCTTTCTTGGACGAATCCGATGGCATAAAATTAATGCGGGTTGGAGGACGACTTAAAAATGCCGACATACCACTATCGACGAAATTTCCTCTTCTTTTCCCGAAAACAGATCCATTCGTAAAGTCGATGGTAGTTCATCTGCACCTCTCGAATTATTATGCTGGTCCGCGAGCACTCGTTTCCCTGATACAGCAGCAGTTTTGGATAGTTAATTTTCGCTCGTTGGCACGGCAAGTTGTAAATCAATGCATACATTGCACTTGCTATAAGCCGAAATTGTTAACTCAAGTCATGGGGAACTTGCCCAAAGATCGTGTCACAGGCGTTCGTCCACTTCAAATAGTTGGTATTGATTTTGCTGGCCCAATATTAACGTATTTGAGAATTCGAGGTAAGCTGCCTTACAAATCATATGTCGCTGTATTTGTTTGTTTTGCATCAAAGGCTGCTTATTTGGAAGTTGTCTCGGATCTGCACAGCGACGCGTTTATTGCCGCTCTAAAGCGATTTGTCGGACGGAGAGGTATGCCGTCGAAAATTTATTGCAATAATGCCACAAATTTTGTAGGCACAGAGACAAAATTGAAGGAATTTTGCATTAATTTTCATCGAGAATCTTATAAAAAGTCAGTGTCATCATATTGTGATTCGAATCTTATAGAATTTATATTTATTCCTCCGCGGGCTCCACACTTTGGAGGCTTCTGGGAGGCAGCTGTAAAAACAGCAAAATCTCATTTGTTTCAAACGCTCAACAATGCCCGGCTTACATTTGAGGAGCTAACTACCGCTATGGCTGAAATGAAAGCTGTTATGAATTCCCGACCAGTATCTTCGGTCTCAACCGATCCTAATGAAGTCCTGACACCTGGCCACTTTTTAATTGGCTGCTCATTGCGAAGAAAGAACCAGTCTTGACTCGGAAATCTTCCACCTTCAACACTGGCAGAGAATTACGGTTATTAAGTCTCATTTTTGGCACAGATGGCAAAACGAATATCTGACGCAGCTCCAGAATCGTCATCGATGAAAAAAGCCCCAGCGCAATTTACAAGTTAACGACATGGTCATCGTACATGAAGTTAATGCCCCGCCAATGAAAAAGGTCAACGGTCGAGTAATTAATATTGTCCCCGGTACCAATGGTTATGCAAGAGTTGCAGATGTGAAGACGCGTACCAATACCCTTCGTCGGCCAGTTGCAACGCTAGTAGTCCCGCCAATTCATTGAAACCAGGGGTTTCAATGGGGCCCGGCATGTTAAGTCACCTTACTTAATATTAAGTTAGTTATTGTTTATTAAAAAAAAAACACATGAATATCCCTAATGTTACGACCTTTGATATTTTATGACCCTTAATGATCATTTGTTTTGTTTTTGAATTTATAACTCTATCTATGTTCTAATACACAGCAATTGTTGTTGTAATTTTGTCTGCTTTGTGTACGTATCCTCTTGTTATATTTTGAAAGGTTACCGCTAATCTTTTGGTTGGTGATTTTGATTCCGGTGCCAATAAAGGTAGTTATTATCGATTAATTGAATTGAAAAGAAGTGTCTGCTTTTGGGTGTGCATGCCGACGTTCTTAACAAAGTGAGTGCAAGTATTCTTAGTGCATTTGCATTTCGCTAGTGTAATTATCGTTGGAAGATGACGCAACCTTCCTGATCTATCGGTTCCAATCATTTCATATGAAACTTGCCAGTTTCCGGCATAGCCTCCAAAAGGGTAAAACACCCCATATATTGCAATATATTTAATATACCTATATATATGAACTTATTCTTGCTTGTCTTGAACCATTCAAATCAGTTTTATTCTTAATGTCAGTTGGAAAGCAAGTTGTATTTATAATTGTATTGGCAGACTGTCAGTCTATCTTGCGTGGGTCTTTTTTTGGGTTCGCCATCCAAACTTAGTCCATTATCCAAAACAAAGCTCGAAATTGGTGGCAGACAAGACTACAGAGCTAGCTGGCATTGGCCAGCGTTGGTTGCTCTTGACCTTTGCAATAGCCGGCACTGGTGGGGATCCTTAGCTGTGCAAAAGTTTGCCACTGTGGGAGGACCGCAGCCACAGCAAAATGACCCATCAAGGGAGCCAATTGCTCTTTTTTTTATAAAAACGAAGATGAAAATTAAATTTGCGGCTGATGGCTGCGTAGTGTTGTTGATTAAAAATAATAATGTGAAAGCAGCAATGACATATGGGAACTCACATTGTCAATCGAAATTAGAAATAACAGGGTGACAAATTAAGCGAGCTTTCATTCATGAATTTTTTAACCGAAAACGGTTAAGATATTTGAATGCAAAAATGGTTGAAGATTAGGAACAAAAGTGAGTGGTGAGTTCAGATTATGGCAGACAACAAAAATTAGGGTAAAGTAGAAATGAAGATTAACTGGTTAGAAAAAACGTAGCTGTTTCAATAAAAATTAGGAGGAAAAAGGTAAAATCTGTTGTCAGTAAAATAGCTCGAGACAGTTAAAAAGAAACAGCGGGTCGGTACGGTTGGTATTCCTACTTGCGCTAATCAGTTAGTAGCAGAAGAAACATCCAGAGCGCTGAACAAGTTCAAGGTATTTAGTGAACAAATATATGTGAAATGGTGACATCAACATGTAAAAAGTGTACTGTTTTTTTTGAGAATAGCATAAGGGTGTTCTGGTGAAGACAAATAATTACCGAACAAAGTTTTAAGAGCGACGGTGAGGCAAATTTGAAGAATAATCGCCAAATTAAGTTAACTACGGGTAAAGTCGTAGGAGCTAGAAGAGGTGAGAGAAGCCATTTACATGTTAGAGCTAAGTCAACATCTCGACCGGATCAATTGCCAACCCTGTTCAAATAAGGTATGATCAAGCTAACCACCGCCTGTACGTTTTCGCCTGTACGGTGATAGAAAAGCCAAGTTTGTCGACCAAACTAATAGATATTGATGCCTTATATTTTTAACTTTTGAAAACAATATACAAGTTGAAAAACGAATACTTGCCGAGCTAAAATTACGCTTCTCTATCTAGAACGAGTTGTCAACTCTGCGAATGCAAATGTCAAAATCATTCACTTGCTATTTTGTTGTAGAGTGAAGACAAAACAAAAAAAAAACACAGGACCGACTATTACCAGTCCTTAGAGACTTCACCAAGGGCGACCAAGGCTGTTGCAGTTATCATGCCAAACAGGCAACAACAAAAAAGTGATGTGGACCTACAGCAAGACGTTTAGCAGTCGCAGAACCCTCAGAACAGTGACCAAAAGAGGAAAAATCCGTCATATTATGATTATGACCAGCCTTCATGTTCGTTGGCCAAAAAGCGGAAGAACCGCGTCGACGATCAATTGGCACTCATACGCCGGTAGCTGCGAGTGTCAGAGCAGAATGTAGTTATATACCGAGAACTGTCGGACGCAACCAAAAGATTGGCTGATGCCGCTGAAGTGAAGCAGCAGAGAGGAGTGCTGATGCTGCAGAAGCCCAAACGGAAAGTTTGAAGGCTATAGAGGAGAACGCAGCGAAAATATTAGAAAACATCGTTACAAACTCTAAAAATTTAATTCCTTAATAATAGTATTAATATTAATTTTTTACATAAATTTAATAAAATGCATTCTACGAATTTCCTACAATACGCAAGGTTTTTTTTATAGATTTATGGCGATGTTTCGTCTTATAGCTACAGCCCCCACATCTCCTTTCTCAGCTTCTACTTCTTCGTCAATTTCCTCTTCTATGTCAATTTCTGGTTCGCAACATTTATAGTATATGCACATGTTGTGTAATGCAAAACACGCATTAATTACTTTTGTAGCTTTTTCTGGTTCATAATGAAGACATCGAGACCCAAATATGCACCACAACCTATTCTTTAGCACACCAAAGCAACGCTCTACATTACTTGCGCTAGTGCGATTTTGTTGTATTGCCTTTCTTCGGCGTCACTTGGATTTCGGAATGGTGTCATCGGATATGATTTCAATTTGTAACCGACACCTCCTAAAAAGGGTAAATAAAAATAATCCTACAGACTTACTCGTTGAGGACACGATTTCATTTCCACAGTCTGTTGGTAGCTTCCTGTAGGCAAAAACCGCAAAAAAGTTGTTAGCTTGACGTCACTCCGTATATTCGTGCTTCTAAGGACGGCACGCTTATCGATTCCATTTTCGTTACCAATATCCTAAACAGTTCTTTCGATACTCGGAAATTAGAAATTTAAAAAGTTTCCACGTTAAACACTACAATTTATATGCGTATATATGTATGTACTTACACTGTTTCCGGCATATGCTGAACATACATACAGTTTGTAAAAAAAGTGTTTTCAACACTATAAAAAATTAAAAGCTTTAAGAGGAACTCTTATTTTTATGTAAAGTAAATAACTTTTTTCATCCATTTTTTTTATTTATGTAAATAAAGATATTTTTAAATATTTTACATAAAAAAAAACAAAATTAATTTCTAAGTTTCAGTAATAATTATAAATTAAAAAAATGATTCAGGTTTCATGGTGTAAAATAAATGTTTTCAAAATTACTTTAAACTTAGAAAAATGCTTTCTGAATATGTGAAAAAAAATTTTTTTTGGCTGCTAATACTTCGTGTGCCTTCCTTTAGCATCAATTACTAATTGCAAGCGTCTACCATTGAATGGATCAGTTTTGGTATATCATATTCGCCTGGTATTTTGGCCCATTCTTCTTTAATAAATGTTATTAACTGTTGTTTGTTTTTTGTAGACCTTTTTCCGACTTTTTCTTAAGGTGGACCCACAAATTTTCTATTGGGTTTAAATCAGGGCTTTGTGCTGGAGTATCAATTACTTTTCTGCAATTATACAATAGCCAGGATCTACACGTATACGATTTATGTTTTGGGTCATTATCTTGGTATAATTTATATTTTAACCTTTCGGGATTTCCTGGGTCTACAAAATCGAATTTTCGTGCACTGGTGTTCAATTCATTTTTTAAAATATTCAAATAGACTTCCGTCGTCATTATTTCATCCAAAATTCTTATTTCGCCAACACCTTTGCTTGAAATACAACCCCACACCATAACAGATAATTTTCCGAACTTCACAGTAGGTATTATATTTTTATTTTCTAAGGCCATCAGAGGTTTCCGCCAAACTTTTTGTGGTCCATCGTGGTAATAAAGCATCACCTTTATCTCATCGCACAAAAATAACATCATCCCAGTGCTCCGGAGGAAAAGAAATGTGTTCAATGCAAATTTATATCTTTTTTCAATGTTTACCGCGGAAAGCGAAGGTTTTTTTCCTGGCAACTCTTGAAAAGTATTGATGGTTTTGCAGCACGTTTCGAATGGTCTGATGAGAGATACTTAATCCACATTCATTATTAATCTCAAGAGCAATTTCTCTAGTGCTGGATTTTCATCAATAGTTTTCAAAATTTTACGCTCAATGCGCCGCGTGACTTTTCTTGGTCTGCCTGGTGTTTGTTTCGGCTCAAGCCTACCCTCTTTTTCAGCATGGTTAATAACATTATATACCGTCCTTAAGTTGAGGGAGAAAATTTCAGCAATTTCTTTGTGAGATTTTCCTTTGTAATAATTGTAATACACTAGCTGTGTAATATTTTTTTCGAGTCGTTTTCCTGGCATTGTATTTATTTAATTCCGTGATCATTGGTTGTTTGTACATGCTCAATTTTATGAATAAACACTACCAACTGCACTTAGCATACTCAAAACTTCATTTTTTTGTAAGTAATGTGCAAAAAACTAACGGTTCTTCTTTTCTTTGTTTTTTTAACACTTTTTGTACACCACTTGAAGCAGGTAGATTTGTTTGTAAAAAAACAACAAACTAATAATATGATTTTTTGTTGTTTTTCTTCATTGAAGTTGAAATTCCTAAAAAAATTTTGATTTGAAAAGACTTTTTTTACAAACTGTATCTCGCAAACGCTTACGAGTCAATTTTACACATTGTCCTCAATGTCGTCGCAGTACTCCAAAAAATGTACCGCGATTAATAAATCAATTATTACGAGATGCACACTTTTAAACACGGAATTACAAATCTTAAAATTCGTGAACACTTTCAAATTGTTTATTGTTATTATTTTCTATTTTTGCCATATGCAGCTGATCGCTCGCAAGTAGAGTTGTATTTATCTCCGAACAATTTGGTACAAATGGTAGCAAAAGTACAAAATTTTCCATCTGGCAATAATTTGATTTCCAAATACGTAAAGACCGATATTTGACGTTTTTAGGTGCAGGCAAACAAAAGCTTTCGAGATAGAGAACCCCAATTTGAGTCGAATTCGAGTGGCTCACTTTCTTTCTCATGGATCTTCGTTCGAGATACAGAAACAGGCTATTAACATCGTCACTGTGCTAGCAATTGTGGTATGCAAATTTTATTTATTGGTTGGTAATTGTCAAACAGTTGCATAAAATGAAGAAAGAAGACAAGAACAAATACATATAACCCGCATTGAAGACCGCCCAGACGGAATAGCTAAGGAAAAAAGAAAAAATATATAAATAATTATGAGTAGTTAGTCTGGCGTATAGTTTAAGTTAGCTTTAAAAGTGTTATTATCTTCTGAAGAAGTTTGTTTTTTTGTTGAAATCCTTTAGTTTGTTCATTATAGACACATTTGTCTCAGCGTGAGACCACCTAAGCGAACACCTTTAGATAGGTTAAAAATTAAAGAATTGTGGCAAGAATTATTGCTTAAAGGATTTAACGAAATTACAGACTTTATAGGGACCAAAAAGCATTATTTTATTCAATGTTTGACGTTTAATAAAAAATTGTTAGTTTGCACATGTTTCCGTTTTAATGTCTTGAATATGTACCAATAAATCTTAAGTGAAGATAACGTCCGATTAGGTTTTAATAAGGAAACGGGGGTCGGAACCGCTGAGGTAAGGAGGAGGGGTATGTGGAATAAGGGGGTTCTGGCAAAAAGGAAATGGATTGGTGAACCCAGGAAGGGTGGGCAAAGTGCGGGGTCCATCATCAAGGTCCTTGGTTTTTGTAGATGTCCATGTGTGTAGAACAGTGGGTTCACCGCGAAATGGCGAGCGTTAAGAAAACCATAAAAGCTTTGGCACCGAATTCAAAAACGCCTTCAGATATAGTGTTGAAGACGCAAACTTCCAGCACGAATGGTGAAAATGGCGACAATAGTAATGATAGAACGTTACCAATTAGGAACAAGGAAAATAATCCAACATTCAATGGGACACAAGTATCGCATCGCCAAACAACCTTGTATCCTCAGTATAATACCGATCAGAGGGCAGGGAATGGTAGCTTGGATCATATGCCTCTGAAAAGGAGTGAACAAATAAGAATCAGAGTTGATAAGTTGGGTAAAAGCTTAGGTGGCAATTCACGATCAAGTATTAAAGACTTCATATTCCGAGTGGAGCACCTACAGACGCATTATAATATACCATGCGCCGAAATAAAAGTAGATTTTCATCTTTTAGTCAAAGATCAGGCTAGGTATTGGTTATTCTTGGAGATACGTCACATTGTAGATTGGCCTCATTTTAAAACTGTTTTGTTGAGTCAATACCAAATCTCTCAGACAGATTGTGAAATAATGCGAGGAGGAGGGATGAACGAGGAGACAACAGCCGAACGAATCAATAGACTCGCATTTTCACGTCATGGGGCAACTTCGATCAAGGCTTTATCACCTAGTCCTGGAATTTGACATGATTAAGATATTAAAGCGTAACATAAGAGAAAGCTCAGGAAGAATCGTATACCCAATGACTATATCGTCAGTAGAGCAATTGAGGATCAAATGTAAAGAATCCGAGCAAAGTTTTCCAAGTTGAGACCCTAGGCCCGTCTAACCCAACATTCGTCCGATAAGACAAGTTAATGAGATATATACAGAAGATACCAATTATTCGGCCGAAGAAGAACCAGTTATAGAGGCCTTTCTGCAATTCTGTGTAATCCAACGCCAAGACAATCAATTATATGTTGGAATTGCAAAGTAGCGGGACATGTATTCATGGATTGCTCCTCGACGGAAAGATCCCTCTTTTGCTATAGGTGTGGTAAGGCGGATACCATAACACTTAGGTGTCCAAATTGTCAGCGGGGAAACCTCAAAGGGGGCCTGAGTGCAGCGCCGACTTCTCGTCAGGAAGACCCCAAATAATTACAAACATAAGTCGCGAAAATTCAGAATCTAAAAATTATGAGAAAGAACATAGTTTTAGTAATGTTAGCGAAGCAGTAAATTATAAAGCGAAAATGAGGCACTATTTGTCACTAGAAGTAAGACAACAAAATTATAATTGGATTAGAAATACAATTTTTGGTTCGGAGTTTGAGCCCAGGCCAATGTCAAAAAGAATTTTAAAAACAAGAAACAAGTATAACTAACGGCGACAGACACAATGTTGCTTGCATGATTCCGTGGATAGGGCAAATGAGCAAAGACCAGATTCTCGGGCTTTCATAGAGTTATAGATAAATGAGATTGCTATGAATGGTTTGCTGGATACTGGTGCATCAAGGAGCATTTTGGGTATTAATTGCAGAGAATTGTCTGAAAAGTTAGCTACTCCCATTATACACAGGTATAAAAACAGCTGGTGGTCAAAATCACCGAGTATGAGGGGAAATTAACGTTTTAATACAGCTCAACGAACAAACACAATATGCTTTTATATCTTTGTCCAGATTTGGAATAGGAATTATACCTGGGAATCGACTTTTGGAAAAAATTTGGCTTAGCACCGGACATAGTATTGATAGATGAGATCAATATGGGGATAATAAATAAAGATTTCGGTAACAAAACTAAAGAACATAAAAGGAAACAGCATGATTTTTCGCCCGAACAACAAAAAAGACTCGACGAAGTAATTAAATGCCTTTGGGAAAAGGGGTTCAGGATACACAAAGTTAGAAAAGCATTCTATAAAACTAGTAGAGGAGGCATTGCCTGTAAAAAAGCGGAACTACCCAATATCGCCAGTGGTATAAGAAATGACGTATAGGGAAATAGACTTAATGCTAAAATTGAATGTAATTAAAGAAAGAGATAGTGGCTGGAACAATCGGACAACTATTGTGAGGAAACCGGGTAAAAACCGCTTCTGTCTAGATGCCAGAAAATTAAATCAACTATGTGTAAAGACGCATATCCGTTACAGAATATTGATGGAATACTGAGCAGAATAGACGAGACACATTATATAAGTAGCGTGAATCGTAAGTTTGCTTTCTGGCAAATTGAGTTGGACGACGAAAGTGAACAATATACAGCTTCACTGTAGCTGGAAGACCATTATACCAATTTAGGGTAATGCCTTTCGAATTATGGATAAAGTGGTACCAGCCACATTAAATAACAATGTTTTTACATATTTGGATGACCTTTTGGCTACCTTAAGTGATTTTAATGAACATTTACGATTGTTAGGCGAAGCGGTTTGAGAAATGCGAACTTAGCGATAGGGCTACAAAAATCTAAATTTTGTTTTAAATACCTGAAACATATTAATTTCATTATTGGCAGAGGTATGTTAAAAACCGACCCAGAAAAAGTTCTAGCCATAAGCAGTATGAAACAGCCGAAAAGCGCAAGAGAGGTACAGACGTTTAATCAAGAACTTCGCAACCATATTAGCCCCTTTGACAGATACCCTAAAAAGTAAAAAAGAAATTACTATGACCCCGCAGGCAAAGAATCGTTTGAAATTTTGAAGAAGGTTTTATGTCTGCCCCAGTATTGCGTCACGCAGATTTTTCAAAAAGATTTTGGATTTAGTGCGACGCATCTGAGTACGGCATAGGCGCCATCTTGTATCAATTAGATGAAAGTAGAAAGGAACATCCAATTGCCTTTCAGTAAATGCATGTCAACGTAACTATAGTGTTACGGAAAAGAGTGTTTAGCAGCAGTAATGGCGATCAACAAATTTCGACCGTATGTCGAGATGATGCTCTTTAGAGTCATCACGCAAGTTTAAAGTGGTCAATGACTATGAAAGACTTGAGTGATAGCCCAGCGCGCTGGTCATTACAGCTGCAGGCATATGATTTTTGTATTGAACATTGAAAGGGATCTGAAAATATTGTAGCGGATATGCTTTCTAGATTTCTTCAGGAAATTGAAGTAAAAGATATCAGAAGGGTAGATATGCTAGAATTAGACTTATCAAAATTTGAATGTGATAAATTGTCGAATTAATCAAAACGGTTAAAGAACTATTACGCGATTTAAAAGTAGATAATGGAATAATCTTGAAAAGAATGGCAACCAATGCTGAATCTGAAGAAGATTATGAGTGGAAACTTTAGGTTCCAGAGAATCTAACAAATTCTGTGATAGAGAAAGCACATGTCATACTTAGTGCCTGCCATGGAGGCGTGGCGAAAACGCTAGGATGAGTAAAACGTTTATTTTACTGACCAAAAATGAATTTAAAAGTTAGGAATTTTGTGGGCTCATGTCAGACGTGTAAGGAGATCAAGCTGGCAAATTATAGTCTAATGCCACCAGGCCAAGAGGTGGTTACTGACCGACCTTTTCAAAAACACAATATTTAAGAACAGCGGTATGAGTAAAGAGTGAACCAATCGGTGCTGGCGGCAATACGGCCATGTCTAAACGAAGATCATCGGGATTGGGATCTTTATTTATTTCACATAGAGTGTGCGTTGAGGAATTCAGTGTATTCTGAGGCTGGGGTAACACCATTTTTTGCATTTATATTCATCTGGTACGGATTATAAACTAGTTCGTAAACTTCAATCGTTAACTGACCATAATATAGATGATTTGAACAGTTGTAGTTAATGAGAGAAAAGAGAGAGAAAATATAAAATAGGATATGCACGCGACTTATGAAAAGAGTGCCAGTAGATATAATCAGCGCGCTCGTGATGTAAAATTTATCCCTGGCCAGGAAGTTTTCCGAAGAAATATGGCAGTCTGTGATTTCGGAAATAACAAAAATGCAAAATTTTTCAGAAAATTTCTGAAATGCAGGATTATCTGACCTGTGGGCACTACCATGTATGAGCTGGAAACGCTGCAGTGTAAACCCATAGGCACGTACCATGTGAAAGACATTAAAATTTTAAGTGCAATATGAATCTGTGACTTTAACATACCAAGTGCAATGTTAGGATAGAATACAAATAATGTTTGTCCTAATTGTAATCAAAACAACAATATAATGAAAACAGCTCCAAAAAACTGCAAACAATGGGTCAACGCAAAGCCTGATAGAAGTTTATATGTGCGTGACAAGCGACAATATATGAACAATAGTCATTTCGCAGGTTGAGTAATGACGTGTACCGAATTTTTTCATTGCCGTGGAAAACGATTTTTAACAAATATATCTACCATACCGGTTTGAGAGGTGCCTGTGACCTTGCCGAAATCTCGAAGACAAAAATGGACAGATAAACTTGGTGGCTCCCTGATGTTCTAAAATTCGACATCCAAGCGTGCATTTTATCCAGAAGAAAATTCAAACTGCATGCAATAAAAACAAATAATTAGTATATCCCTTACATATATAGTTTATGGTGTAAAATGATTTCTAAAAGATAAATGCTTTTGAGGTTTGGCAATGCCGTCACATCTTTGAATATTCCTTTAATGGCATGTTAACAGAAAGTAAATTCGAAAAATCAGAGTCCATCATGCCTAATGAATTCAAAATAATCGCAATTCCCTCCATTACTAACCGAATACTATTTTCCAAAAATTAGAGAAAAAAATGGAGTGCTGCAAAGATATAAATGTTCATCTCAATCTAAACAGCTAAACTGAGCAATAAAAAAGTTCGCACGGGTCTCAGCAGGGGACTAGCGTAATAAACTATATATATTTCTCGCTGCGGACAAATTATTCAGTTATCTTTTCTATATCCTAATATCGCCACCCCGGACAAAACATTACGACAATGTCGTTTCTTTGTTTGCCGAATTTAATGCCCAAAAACATCGAACATAAGTAAAAAAAAAAATGTCGATGTTAGTCAGCCATAAGCAACTTACCGTGAGCAAAACGCTTGAGTCCTAAAGCTGGAAGGATAGTAGCGTCGTCCTATAACCTCGGTTGTAGCACCATATGGTTGTATGGTTGTAGCACCATATGTATAGGTAAATTAATAGAAGGGTATCGAACTGGAACAAAAGAAAATTACACAAAGTACCTTCAAATATCATGCGTAAGAAGACATACGTCCCTGAAGGAAATGTTTCGGCAATGCACACCGAACGCAGCATGGGGGCAGAATTGTATTCGGAGCTCTGAATGCAAATATAATAGCCCGGCTTGAGACTATTCAGGGCATGGGAATTCCCCACGTGATTGTGCGTACTAACTACGCTGCACACCGGTCCCTTCATCATGAACTTGTCGGCCCCGGAGTTTTGTTGCGGCTGTAAAGGAACATATTCCTCCTGGAACCCAGAGATCCGATAGTGATGATGACATTGGCCGGTGTTGGTGGCTCTTGACCTTTGTAATAGCACTGGTTGGGATCCTTAACTGTGCTTAGTTTGTCACTGCGATTAAGATGTTTTAATGCAAAAATGGTTGAAAATTAGGAACAAAAGTGTGTGAGATTATGGCAGACAACAAAAATTAGGATAAAGCAGAAATAAAGATTAACTGGTTAGAAAAAAAGATGGCTACTTCAATAAAAATTAGAAGGAAAAAGGTGTCAGTGTTGTCAGTAAAATAGCTCGAGACTAATCAGTTAGTTCAAGGTATTTAGTGAACAAATATATGCAAAATGGTGACATGATCACGTGAAAAGTGCACTGTTTTTTTTTTGGGAATAGCCTAAGGGTGTTCTGGTGAAGACAAACAATTACCGAATAAATAAGAGCGACGGAGGAGGAGGCAAATTTGAAGAATAATCACAAAATTAAGTAAATTACGGGAAAAGTCGTAGGAGCTAGAAGAGGTGGGAGGAGCCATCTACATATTGGAGCCAAGTCAACATCTTGACCGGATCAATTGCCAACCCTGTTTTAAATCAGGTATGATCAAGCTAACCACCGTCTGTACGTTTTCGCCTGTACGGTGATAGGAAAGCCAAGGTTGTCGACCAAACTAATAGATAGTGATGCCTTACATTTTAACTTTTGAAAACAACATACAAGTTGAAAAACGAATATTTGCCGAGCCTAACTTTAGAGGACAAAATCAATGCAAAATATATTCTTAATAATTGAAAATAAGACCACAGAACTGTACTAACTGCACTCGTTGTAAGAGAGGTTAGATTTCGTTCGGTGCTTGTCTAGTGTTTTTGACGTTTGACTGGTACACGTTCACACCATCCATTCAGAGCCGTATTTTTTTGGTACCGTAGGATAAAATTGGATGTGACTGGGTGCTCGCTTTAAATGAATGCCTCGAGAGAAAGTACTGAACGAGAAAGCGAATGCCATGTGTGAGAGAAGTGTGGGTACGGGTTTAAGGTCAAAGTGCATGGGAACTTGACCCTGCTTATTTGGATGAATGCCATATATTTTGTTAATTGTTTATGCGTATGATTCGATCATAAGTTATATGGTCTTGTAACTAACGTTTGTCTGGATTTCTGTAGAGTAGTCATAAAGCATCCAAAATTATTTATAATCAAACAGAAGCAAAGTGGCAGTTAAGTGGGACGGACGTTCTCTCTTTTGTTCAAGTTTAAGTAACGAAAGATTTAACATAGGAAAAAGTGGGTGAGTGAAAGCAAAGGATGGACATAGACAATTTTTAACGGCTATTTAATTTTAGGCTTCAAGGAAAATATAAACAAGAATACAGTACCCCACGGAAGTATTAGGAGTTCGTTTTTATATTTCTATTGTGTTTCTTTTTTTTTTTTTTTTTGAACGGGAGTGTAACAAGTTTCGGTCGAAAAAGAAAACCCGTAAGTTTTTTTTAGTTTTTTAAATAAAAAAAAAGCCAAAATCAGTGGAAATGTAATGCATAATGTTTTCTTTTTTTTATATGTTCACGAATTTTGTTTTTGATTGTCCGTTGACTATCTAGTGTGGCTCCGAAAATACCCTATAGAAAGCCTAAAAGGAAAAAGTATTTGATGGTGTGAAAGCGCACAGGGAATAAGAAAAAAGTAACGACCAAAAAAAAAGGTAACAAAATCATCTAAAACAAATCGTAGTTCCAAGTCCGTGTAGAAGACCACAAAAAGCCCGTAAATAACTTTGCAATTTAAATAGTGGTGACTCTGGAATCTACCTGGTCGGATATGTACTGTGGCCAAATCGATTATACAGTACACATTTTGCCGAGTACAGAACCAGCTTAGCCATTCGATGGGTGCGCTGGCAGAGGACAGTGTCCAATAACTGAAATTCTGACTTACATAAAGAAAAAAATTGAAAGTGGCAGAGTAGGACATAATAAAAAGGTTTACCAGGAAGTATTAGTGTTAGTGTTTCTTGAGGGTGCGACAAATTTTATTTATTTTATTTTTGTGAAAGGGAGTTTATATGAATACAAAGAATTAGAACGTCAAAGGCAAATAAATAAATAGAACCTCTGAAACCAATCGTTAAAAGAGTTCTTTTGGGAAATTATTATTATTATTTTTTTTTTTTTTTTGAATTCTGGATTTATTACAATCTGTCCTTGGACATTCATTAATATTCACATTGGCCTACATACTACTTATATACTAAAATTTTATTTTTTATTCGAGAACACTTGAGTGTCCCTACTGCTTTATTCGTCCTGAGTAACCAGGTCCTGTGTGGTTCTCCTCCTTAGTCTGGTAAATAATGGTGTTTCGTTCATCAGATTGGACGCCAGCTGATTCGGATGTTGTTGAATACGATTCATGTATCTGGCGGAGTATTTTTGGACTTCTTCCTTAACGAAGGGTGTTTTCAATTCTCTATGCAACTGTTTGTTCGAGAAGTATCTGGGTGCACCAGTAATGGTTCGCAGTACTTTGGATTGGAAGCGTTGTAATATTTCAAGGTTGGAGTTTGCTGCAGTCCCCCATAACGGGATTCCATATGTCCATACGGGCTTTAAGACGCATTTATAGATTTTTAATTTGTTGCCTAGGGATAATTTGGATTTGCCATTCAAAAGCCAATTTAAGAATCTTAGTTTGAGCCCCAAGGCCAGTCTTTTTGTAAATATATGCTTTCTCCAAGTTAGTGTTCTTCCAAATAAATGCCTAGATACTTTGCTACTTGAGGTATTTCCACATTATTAATAGACACGGGAGGGCAACATCCTCTCCGAAGTGTAAACGTTACCTGAACCGATTTCGTTTCGTTTGCCTTTATTCTCCATTTCTGCAGCCATTTTGTTGTGGTATCGAGATGATTTTGCAATTTTCTAGATGCTTGATCCGGGTTGACATCAGTGGCAAGAACAGCTGTATCATCTGCAAACGTTTCGATAAGAGTCCCTTCTTCTGTGGGTAGGTCCGAAGTGAAAATCAGATATAAGGTAGGACCAATAATGCTGCCTTGAAGTACTCCCGCATGCGATTTAAGCATGTCCGACATGTCTTCGCCGTGTTTAACTAAAAAGGTTCGTTCACAAAGATAAGATTTCAGAAAAATGAAGAAATTCGTGGGTAACATTTTCTTCAATTTGAATAATAAACCTTCGTGCCATACCCTATCAAAGGCTTGTGAAATGTCCAGAAATGCCGCATTGCAATACTTTTTCGTGTCGAAAGATTTATTTATCAGTTCAACTAATCTATGAACCTGTTCAATCGTCCCATGTCCCTGTCTAAAACCAAATTGGTGGTTTAATCTTCGGAGAAATAAAATTTCGAGGACTTTTGACGGTATAGGTAGGAGGCTTATGGGCCTGTAAGAAGAGGTTTCTTCAGGTGGTTTTCCAGGTTTTCGTATCATTTTCACCTGAGATATTTTCCATTGTGGCGGAATGTACAACTTTAAAATGATTGCATTGTATATTCTTGTTAGAAACTGTAAGCCTTCCTGAGGCAATTCTTTTAGGACTTTAGCAGTGATCAGGTCGTATCCCGGGGCTTTTCGGTCTTCTTCTTCAGCAATTATATTTTTAACTTCGCAGGTGGTAATTTGCGTAACGGGCAAGTCCATCTGGTAGTCTTCATTTAGAAAGTTGTGCAGCTCATTTAAAAAAGTCTCATTACCATGTTGTTCATTAGGTACGAACACTTTCTCCAGATGTTTTGCGAAAGTTTCAGCTTTTTCAGAATCACTTTTAGCCCATGTATTCTGTATGGTTCGAATAGGGGGATCGTGTTTTATGGACTTGTTCATACGCTTTATTACTTTATATAGAGAGTAGTCGGTAGCTACAGTTGCATCTAAATTTTCCAGATCTCTATCAGTTTTTCTACTATCCTCTACACTTAAGATCTCTTTGAGTTCTTTTGTTAACTTATTTAGAACCACTTTATCGGGCGGATATCTAGTTCTCTGCCACTTTTTTCTTGCCTTTCTCTTTTCAGCCACTTTTTCTCTTATACTCAATGAAACTTTGTTCCGTTCGGGTATATTTTTTTCATTCAAAGGGGTAGAATTCCAAGCTGCTTGTTGGATAATATTATTAAACTGCTCAACTCCATTTATTATATCGTTATCTGAGTTTAAAGCAATATGTATATTTACATTAGCTTTTCCCAAATGTCGAAAGAGATTCCAGTCCGTTTATTATGGAGTACACAACTTCTTGATGCAGGCAATATTTTTCTGCCCAGAGTTACCTTTACTGGGGTGTGGTCAGACCACAAGTCATAAATGGATTTACATTGCACTGTCTCTTTCTTAATACCTCTTGTCACACAAAAATCTAGTAAATCGGGGATTTTGCTGCAGTCTGTTGGCCAATAAGTCGGTTGTGCACTTGATACCATATATAGGTTCATTGATTCAGCTGCATATTGAAGTTGACGACCTTTTGTTGTTGTTAGCCTAGAGCCCCAGAGGGTGTTTTTGGCATTGTAGTCGCCACCTGCGACAAAGGTATTACCAAGTGTTTTGAAGAACTCCTTGTACATTTTACAACTTATTTTGTGTTTGGGGGGACTATATATTGCGGAGATACTTATTGGGCCGGACCAATCTTCAACCACTATTGTTGTGGCTTGTATTTCTGCCCTTGCATATGAGTTTGACAAATGATGTTTTATGTTGTTTCTTATAAGTATTCCAGAGCCTCCATGTGCTGTACCATCTGGATGTATTGTGTGATAGAATTTATAGTTCGGTATAGAAAAATAATCCTTACGGGTAAAATGAGTTTCAGAGACAAGCAGAATGTCGATATTATGCATATCTACAAGTGTTTTGACTTCCAGGTTGTGTTTAGATAACCCGTTTGCATTCCACAAGACTATTATCAATCGATCGAATTTATGGCATTTTAGACATTAGAGTTACATACCAACATTGTGGTCATTGCAGTCATTTGCTGCATCATCTGCTTCATTACCGCCATCATTTCGCGGAATTCATCAGTGAGTGTAGTGATCAATTTGCTCTCTGTTGGATTTGTATCAGCTTCTCTTATATTATGTCTTGGATTGTTGCCGTTTCTAGCGGTTTCTGCATATGTGAATCCATGGCGCCTTTCGGCGGCCTTGCCTTGCAGAGGTGCCGGGTAATTTGTACCTAAGACGGGAAAAGTGCCTAGCACGGGGGTGCTTTTCAGCAATAAGAGGGGCTGACTCTACGGGACCTGACGAGGGGTGTTTGTCAGGCTGCTTGCCAGCTTTACGAGGGCCTGGTAAAACGAGGAAATAGCCAGGAAGTTGCCTAAAGGTAACATTTTTATCAGAAACAACGCGAGATGTTGTTTTCTGCTGGGCAGAATTATCGGCTCTTTTGGCCGAAGGGGTTTTATTGGGGTTAATGATCTTTTGATAGACCTGGCAACCTTTATAGTTTGCGGGGTGATTTTCCTCACACAAAACACATTTTACATCTGCAGTTGGAGCTTTTCGAGAACAATGTATTGATAGATGCTCTTCAGCGCATTTAATGCACTTAGGTTTTCTATGGCACCCAGCCTTCGTATGTCCGTAGTGTTGACAATTAGAACATTGTACGATTTCCCTCGTTGGTCGGGGGGGTTCAAAAGACACGATCGTGTTAAGCAATCTTTTAATTTGATATACATCCTTATTGTTTTCATGGGTCTCTAATTTAATCCTAAACAATGACAAGGGAAGTTGGGTATACCTGCTTTTTATATTATGGACATATTTCACGTTGTGTCCTAAATTTTTAAGAGCATCAACAATATCCTCCGCATCCGTCGAATAATGGAGATTTCTTAACACTACTTTAAAATTTCTTTCCTCTTTCAGTTTATAAGTGTAGAATTCTGTTTTTTTATTTTCCAAAACTTTCACAATTTTCGAAAACAATTCCGGGGTTTTAGGTAGTATTTTCACTTTATTGTGGTTTAGTACCTTAAGAACGTATCCGTCATTTACTTTTTCGTTGAGTTCTTTAATTAATGGTTGGATTTTAACTACACCATCAACAAAAATTGGAGGAGGTTTGTGAACGACTTCCTTTTGTTTAAGCTGTTCATCGGCTTCAAGCCCAGAAAATCGATTTCGATTTTTTGGTCGATCACCCAACCAGTACTCATCCAAAGTAACCTGTTTCCGATTTTTCGGGGATGAGTTTGGACTGCGAGGCCTTTTTGATGGAACTTCGGTCCAGGAGTTTCCTGTCTCCTCGGATACAATGGGTTCGTTATGAGAAATTACAATCTCATAACGATTTCTAGCATTTCCTGGAGTAAGGGAATTTACATCTGGACTATTAAGTACTGGTGTCATTATAGTTTTAGTAGGTTTTGGAATTGTTAACGATTTTGGCGTGTTAACTGAGAGTTCCCCAACTGTGGGAGTAGACACGGTAACCCTGTCCATTTATAAATACGCCTAAAGGTATGCTAAACCCTGCGTGTGGTTGAACTATATTCGTACTATTTTTTGTACCAATCACACAATTCAGTTAAACAGCTGTTGACGTGATTCGCAAAAACAAAAACACAAGCACGTACTGCGGGTGCCCGCAAGGCAATTTTGTTTAATTACTCTCACCTGGGTAAATATGAATATAACTTCAGCTTTGTATTAATTTTGGGGGATTTATAAAAATAGCTAGTACTACTAGCACGCACTGAGACGGGTATAAACCTTAAAAACTTTTTATTTTCACTGAACCAACAATCTTGCACTTGTTGTTAAACAGTGATGCTAACTCAACTTTTGGGAAATGATAGAGGGCATTTAAGAATACAAAAAAAAAAGAAATTTACAACAAAATGGTCGCCTATACTTCGGTCCTTTAACAGTGCCTGTTTTATATGAAGAATTTTATGTATTAGGGTTTTCTGTTATCTGAATTGAGATTGTAGATAGTTTTTTTTTTGTGTTTTGTATCATAACCAGTTGAAGGTGGATAGAAAAATGTTCGTTCTCTCACCTTGATACTTCTACTAAATTAGGTGGTCTTATCCAATTGTGTACAATCGATTAAAGGGAAGGGGAATAATATAACCAAAGCGAATAGTTTTGATATAGATATAAGAGAAGCCACAGTAGGTTAAGTAATTTTTTTTTAATTTAAGGCTAATCGAAATAAATATGATGTAAATGTCTTAGAAATTTAAATATGTGTGATGAAAGTTATTTAATAAGGATTTCGAAAATGGGTGGATGAAGGCCTAAAGGAGGGGAATTGTAGGTTTGAGAACAGCGGGGGTCGGCGAAAAAGGAAACGACGACTTTGGTGGGAAGGGCATTGTTGGTGGACGCTCCATCGACTCCATCAAAATCTGTGGAAGATTTGTTTTGACGTGTCGAATTATAGTTTTGCATACTTTTTCTAGTTTCTCAAAAAAATTAAAAAGGTAATGATCATTTTCAGTAAATTTTATTGTTGCCCTCAGTCGGTGTTCGTAGGTTGGGAAGTCACGCCAAACAAGCAGAAGCTAGCTAAGGCGGCGGCACCAATACGGTCATGAAGAAGTGTTGATAACAATAAATGGTGACCAACTTGAAATGCAGCAAGATCCAATATGAATAATAGCCCAAAGTTATGATATAGAAAGTTGTTAATAGGCTTGAATGTGACTTCTTAGAAGTAACGAGTCTGACTGCGAACATTTAGAATATATTACACTATTTCTCATCAGACTGTACCAACACTTCTATGCGTCTTAACCGGCAAAGATGGTTAATTGCGACAGAGGTGTGAGGATTCCAAATATTTTAATAGTAAATACATTTTTTTTTTAATACAATGTTTAAGAGATTCCTACGGTAGATTTTGTATTTCCTTTCTGAAAAGTGGAGTTTGCACAATTTATCAAGGAATAGCATATCAATTATGTCCTGAAGACAAGTTAGTTGCAGAATGGTATGAATATATGTGAATATTATTTCTGAATCCTATTTTCCATAAGAGATTCCTATGGTAGATTTTGTATTTCCTTTCTGAAAAGTGGAGTTTGCACAATTTATCAAGGAATAGCATATCAATTATGTCCTGAAGACAAGTTAGTTTGCAGATTGATATGAATATATGTGAATATTATTTCTGAATCCTATTTTCTGAAGGCCAAAAGATTTAATCGTAAAAATGACGGTAAGTAGAACGCCTGCGAAATCTCCTGGATCAGGTATGAGGGGAAGTAAAATTATAGATATGTCCGAAACAATAAACGTGCGAAATACTCACCGCGAGCCGAACGCATCGACGGATACCACCGGCAGTTCTGCCACAGGAACTATTTAAACAAATTTGGCGGCTACACTATATCTTTCGTTACACCCTCCACAAGTTCTATTCACATGCAGAACACAGCCTGCTGCTGAAAATAAAAATGCTAATGTTATGATAACAGAATTGATTGTAGAGGCAAACATGGAATATAGGGCTAAAATGGAAGAAAGAATTGACCCTTCCATGATCCATTGGGTTTCTAAAACGACATTTTCAACATTTTAATGAACCCTATTTCAATACACGTACACTCACCTCACACAGCCCTTGCAATTCTGTTATTCCCTCCTTCAGTTTAAGCTAACCACATCAACATTTTTTTCTTGACCATTAAACATAAAATATTTATTGATTATAGGTTATTGTTTTTGCAATGCTTAACATAAACATACATTAATGGAATCTAATATGATATTAACTCCAGAAACACTATTTGCGAGTCATTCATTAATATTTAGCATTTTGTGGCCCTTTAGCAGCCCGCCAAATCTACTTTACTTTCTAGTTTAAAGAGCTCTCAGAACTAGATTATGAATCTCCTCTTTTTAGATCCCGAAAAAAGAAAATTAATCCAATTGACTTCCTCACCGATTATGTCATCGTCCGCCGATTATGTCATCGAAAATTTTTCAACAAACGCCTGATAACTACCTTTTTTTGGCGGATATTTTCTGAGCCTGAGTTTCTTTCTCAATTTTTGGTTACTGTCGGTGATGGCCACCTTAAAAAAGCCAATGCTTGAGCAACTGTAAATCAACAAAAATAAGCTTAGAAAGTATCTACTACATTATTAAATTTGTTAACTGTTATGTATGTTAGTATTTGTTATGATTTTAGATTATTGTATGTCTATAAATAGGCCCATCAGGCAAATACTTAGTCTCTTTTGCTGTAACCAAAAAATAAGTAAGTCTAGTTTTGTCAAGATTTTTTGTTTGCCTTTATTTGTTTAAATTTGTTTTATTTTAATTTTATATTTCATTTTATAATGTATTTGTGTTTAGAGAATAAACATAAACATACCAAAACATCGCTGAAACATCAATAAACAACAGCAATCGAAACTCAAACCAAATACGTATTGTTATTTGGAAAGGCCTTTTGGACGATTGGGAATCCAGCAGTTTATTCTAAAAACAGCAAAAGGACGGTTACCTTATACGTCTTCTAATTTGGTCATTTATTTACAGGTAGCGCTCTTATATTCCTGTTGGCAGGCATCAACCAGAAGCTTTACTCTTGTGGCGCT
>JAHXMU010025651.1:67592-120426 GCA_019455685.1 Philornis downsi | reverse complement strand
AAAAAAAAAAAACTCCTTCAACATCTTTCAATAACGACCCCTATTGACAGTTGGCAGTAGCGCGATTCGTGCGTCACCCTGTATTATCTCAACTATGCATCGTAGAAATATGTAATACATGAAGAATTTCTAGAGGTATTCCAAAGTAGACCACCCTAAGTTTAGAAAAACTTATTTTTGTCTAAAGTACACCAAATGAAAACAATTCAGCAGATGTAAAATTGGGCTGAAACACAGTTGGGCATGTATAATTTTATAGTTGATGAAGATGGCATCTTAGAAACGTTAGTACCAGCTCCTCTTAGCACTTGTGCCACATTGAAATGAAAAAATTCTATTTAACGTTAATATTATAAAAATTGTATAATTACACTATGATTAATAATAATAATTGGGTTGATCAGGGATGTTCTTAATATTTCATCTCATTGAAAAGAATTGTTAATATTTTCCAAACAAATGAAGTTAAGAAACAAATTCTCTTAGATTACATGAATAAACATGGGAGAGCTTCCCACATTCTGTGAGCCCACACGCATTATATTTTTAGACTCAATGGGACCTACAGATTATGATTCCGAGCGTCACAATTTGAGAAACATTAACCACCGAGGTGGCAGCCGCAAAAGGTGGCTGATTGCGGAATTAAACCAGGAATTATGCGAACGATAGCTGCGTGTACTAACCATCACACCGCGGTCGGTCACAAATGAAGTTATTCTGCAAAAATATACCTATTAGACGTTGCATTTGTTTTTAATGGCCATGCAAAAAATTAGTCCACTTCACAGAATATATTGGCAAAAAATCAATAAAAACGAAAATTCTCAAAAACATTTTTGCAAAACTATTTTTTCATATATTTCAAATTTCAAATTTTAACATACCTATAGATGCGATAAAACCACGCAAGCCATCTTGTACGAAGACTCCGTCAATACGCGGCCTGTCAGCAGTGTTCATGCCCCGATTAAACCAGATCATATTTGCAACATATAATCAAATTCCAAAGAAAATTGTGACTTTCAGAATCGCTAAGCTTGGCAAATCGAGTTGTAAGGTGGTTTTATTAAGGAGGCCAGTCAGCTTTACCATTTCTTGAAATAACTTGTGGTGGAAAGATGTCTCACAGTAATTCCATTGTAATCCATTAGCTGTATGCGATGTGGCACCGTCTTGTTGATACCACATGTTAATCAATCCCAAAGCATGCAGTTGTAGCGTTAAAAAGTTTTCAATCATATCACGATATCGCTCCCCATTGACAGCTACCGTTACGCCGTTTTCAGCTTCAAAGAAGTAAGGTCCAATGATTCCTCCTGACCAGATTGCACACCAGACTGTTATTTTTATTGGAAGCAAAGGTGCCTGATGAATAATTTGAGGATTTTCCATTGCCCAGAACCGACTATTCTGTTTATTCACATATCCATTCAAATGGAAATATGCCTCATCACTCGTTATAATTTTTTTCATGAAAATCGGGGTTGTCATGGCATATGTACGGCGACGTAAATGGTCTTGTGGAAGAACCTCTTGTGTCAACTGAATCTTAAATGGAAACAAATGCAAATCCTTGTGCAAAATTGTGGTCAAAGTTGTTCTTTGAAGAACAAGGTCCTGAGCACGACATCGAATTGAGGTTGATGGATTGTTTTGAACACTTTCTTGAGCTGCAGTAATGTTTTCGTCCGATGTTGCAGTACGTTGTGGTCCATGCTTGGCCCTTTAAGCTACAGACAGACCTTCTTTCTTCGAAATCATTCACTACACGATAAATAGTTCGTCTTGTTGGCACGTTGTTTCTCCCAAAAATTTCACGTAACTTTTTCATCGTCACAGTAATTGATGATTAATTTTGGTAAAATGTTTTAACGATTAAAACA
The DNA here is from genome assembly GCA_019455685.1 of Philornis downsi. NCBI lineage: Eukaryota > Metazoa > Arthropoda > Insecta > Diptera > Muscidae > Philornis > Philornis downsi. The sequence continues at coordinate 118,540 of JAHXMU010025651.1, read as the reverse complement.
CGTTGGTTTATCGACTATTTTTCCATAATAAATTTTCCACGTCTCTACTCCACGACTGCTAAATATGAACCGTGAAGACTAATGTTTAACAAAATGGCGACAAAACAAAGTAGTATACCTTCCCGACGGACACCTTGTACAATCAAATTCCAATGAAAATTGTGACTTATGGAACAATAAACACAAGCTTGGACCAACCAAAAGTATACATGAATAATTTAGATATATTTTAGCAAAAGCTCTGGATTTCAGAACTAATTTTAATTGGCTTAGACGAAGCCATTGTAGGCTGTGGCCAACTCAGAGGTATGCAGCTTAGTTCGTCTATTTTTCTTTGCGACTGGTTACGTACGTTTTTCCTTCTGCTCAATACCGTGCGTACATTAGCTGCAACCAGGTGTTGATCAAAGTCTATGTTAGCACTACGGATCACACGCATATCTATGACAACAAAAGCATTAACTGTTCAGGAGACAGCCATATTGCTGTCGTTGTCTTTATGCTGAAATTTGGTTTCAGATACTACAATATTATGCGCCATAGCGCACGAAAGCAGTCTGAATTGCTATTTCTTTATAGACTGAATTTAACGACTGTTGGACTAAGAACGTCTTCTCCCTTTCCGGCTTTAAAGTCATGACCAATTGTCATATCCATCTTCTAAGCACTCATATTATAGATATATATTTGGGGCCATCATCAACATGATAAAAACTATTTGGCCTTGAGGAGGATTGTGGAACTAAGCCTCTTGCCACAACAAAACCATATCCGAATCCATGCCTTTCTGTGTAATAGCTATAATAGATATCACCGTTTTTGTGCCGAAAGCATTCTTGTCCTATCCCTCTCATCTGTTGTATGGGGGTGATCTCGGTTTCATATCTATCAGGAACATCAGTCAATCAGATAAATTCACTTTTTCTGTAAAGAGTGCGGACAATTCAGCTGTATATCCCTAAATGTACTATAACTTATAAAAAAATGTATAACATTCGATACAGTTGCAGTCAAAATAATAGTAGTGGCTTTATAAAAATGTTGTTTTGTTTCGTAGCCTCGCTGTATTTACATTTCTTGCCTAGTTTTTTTTTTCATTTCATAGCTTAATGTAAACACCAAAAAAAAGGTAACCGTTATGTTTGCATTCCATTGTTCTTGTTGTTTTTACAATGACTAAATTCAAAGAAGAACAGGTTTTTGGCAGTCAAAATAATAGTAGTGCTGATAGAAGTCAACGAACTTTGCAAGTAAACACATTCTTTTTTTGCCAGCTTTGCATATTGAGTTTAAAAATAAATAATTTTTTTAGAAAAAGTATAATTCTGATCCATAAGGTGTTAAGATTTGTTTTTAAATGGGGCGTGGCGTGCATTGTACACTAGAAAAACGTATTGGTGATAAGGATGCCTTTGGTATGGACCTTTCAGCAGGACAATGATCCTAAGCACACAAGCCGTGTAGCAAAACAGTGGTTTGCAGAAAATAATATACGCGTATTGGAATGGTCAGCCCAGTCCCCAGATCTCAATCCCATTGAGAATTTGTGGTGTGACGTAAAGGCTGTGATGGCGCAAAGAAACCGCACAAACAACAGCACATTGTGGGAGGTTGTGAAGGATGCGTGGATGTCCATTCCCGCAGAAAGGTGCCAATATTTAGTAAACTCTATGCCACGACGCTGTGAGGCGGTAGTTGCCAACAAAGGGTTTGCCACAAAATACTAATTAAGATGCTTACAATTCGTAATATACATTTAGCCCACGCATCAATTTATTTTAGTTTGTACTAACCATTAGACGAATATCACTACTATTATTTTGACCGGCTATATTTGAAAGAATTGGAATACTAATATATTTTTGTAACTATCTTGAATTCTTTTTTTTTTTTTTTGTTTATTTCCTAGAATTTATAAAAGGAACTATGTTAAAAAAAAAATTAAACTTAAAAATTTACAAAATTATTTTGAAACCTTTTTACTTCTTTAAAAGTTGCGCAATACCCACTACTATTATTTTGACTGCAGCTGTACTTGCGCGAACTTTAAATTGAAAAATGGTCTTACTTTTTGGTCACTGCAGTGTATATTAGATGTTCTATCTCAATCTATGAAATGTATTCAAAGAATAGTATCAGATTGAATTATAGACTATGATTTTGCCGAAGTTCTATCTTCTGGTACCTCTATCTTATTCAGGATATTATATTAAAATTGTACTAATTACCGCCTTACGTTCGTTGAGAAATGTATGATTACCGTTCTTCAATGTCAATTTCTAAATGCTGACAGCGTTACCCCATGGTACTTAGGTATAGAAACACATTTCCAGCAATCTCTTACACAGCTTCACAAAATGTATAAAGTGTAGTAAAAAACCCCATTGTTCCTGCATGACATTGGAGGCTTTATTTAACATAGTTAGAATGATCTGATTTCGATTGTTTTGTTCGATAACTTATTATAATTTTGAAGGTAATTCTATTATGCCTCCCTCGTCCCTACTGGCAAAACAAGGTGGCAGAGCCTTTTTTCACAATCTTCTTTTGAGACGAATTTTAAAGTTCAAAATCATTCGCCATAGACAGGGACAGGACCGACTTATAAGGGGGATACACAAGAACCTCCTAAAACCAAGCTCTCGGAGTTTCTGGCATGCGAATATCGATGTGTATAGCCTGGCGTTGTTCTGATGTAACACAATTCATCTCTAATTGGTCAAAACTAAACGCTTCTGAGCGATTTTGAATTAAGAGTTTGACCGTAGAGGAACAGCTCATAGTAGATGACTCCCTACCGATCCTTCCAAAGACACATTGTTAATGCTGGCTTGGCCACCAGCTTGTCGCCTATATTTCATAATATATGACCTTTCAGAATGTTAAGCTGTGTGGACTGGGCACGATCATGCCCTATTTTCAATTATGCTATATTACTCTTAGACTGAAAAAACTGGGCGTGGCACCGCTTACACAACTTAGCACTTTGAACCTTTATATCTCTGGAACTATTACAGATATAAAAATAAGATTTTGTATACTGCTAATGTAAAAGGGAATGGACGACGTCACACATCTTTTTAACAATCAGATATAGCGCTTTATGATAGAAAGTGAGTGTGTGCGTGTGGCGATAATTATAATAGTGTGTGTCTCTGTGTGCCCTTTTCATTGTTATTTTTATAATCATTTTAAAAATTGTTGCTAATTTGTAAATTTTGTTAAGACAAGCATTAGGTCTGTTTTTTTTATCCATTTTTCGGTTTCAAAAGTGAAGTTAAATAAAACACACATAAAGCTATGATTCGATGAAACTTTTATTTCATTATAATGCTTGGACCTTAGCATTATGTACGAAATATTCGTACAAATACCGCATCTGGATTGGTTGCAGCAGTGGATGCTTTTGAGCTGGTTCTGTACCACTCTTTCGCGGCGATAACTTGACGAATATTGCCTTTCAAATGCTCCAACGTTTGAAAATTATCCGCGTAATCACGATCAAAATCAATGGCGTCAATTCGCATTGGTGGCCAATTAATGTCGCCCAAAATGTGAAATTACGCTTTCTAGAAACTTCTCATGTAACAAAACCAAAATCGGTTATGTTGTGTGGCTCTTGACACCGTCCTGTTGAAATCACATATCGTCCAGTTCATAACCTTCAATTGCATGTCAAAAAAAAGTCGGCTATCGTTCGACCATAGCACTCTGAATTGGAATTCGAATTATCCGCCACTCTATCATTAACAGAAGCGATATTTTTAACAGTGCGTACATTGCGGTGGTGCACGGACCTGATCACATTTGTAACGCTTTCGTTCTTCTCAAATTTCTTTATAATCTTGCCAATTTTTTGCACAGTAGGTCGATTACGACGACCACAATCACCACGTAATACGCGAAAAGTGTCCACGTTTGAATCGCCACTTTTGTAGTAAGTTTTAACTGTTTTTACCATATTCGTAAACGGTAAACCTTTAACTAAATACATAATATTTCAGATGACAGGTATTTAACAGCTGACAGCCTTGCCAGACCAGCTGTTGTGAAACCACTAAATAGATAACCCCGTCGCAAGAAATTGTTCGAGAAAAAGAATATACCCATATGGTTTGGTTTTAAAATGCAGAGAGTTTCTTTATTACCAAATTCAATATAGTTCAAGACACACAAATGTGATACATTTCCCAAGTTTATGGACGACACGACATGGACACAACACTTTGTTTTGTTGTGCGGTTTTTATGACCATCAGTAGCTTACTCTGGCCATCATTTTTTACTCAAACACACATATATTTTTTTTACCTCTAACAGTTCAAAAGTTTAAAAGCCGTTCAAAATTGTTAACTTGTGCTTTGTCATGCCACTTTATATAATAAAGGCCTAATACAGCCTATGATTTCTTGCCAGGCAACATAAATATGCTATGGAAATTTCACGGCAATCGGTCCATTACTTCAGGCGCCTATTCGGAACAAAGTTACAATACAAACATATGAACATTCAATCTTATGTATTTACATACATAGAAAGATTCAAAATAGATGGATAGATTCTTACTTGATCACCCATTACTGGCACTGACAGTTTCCCTTTGCTACGTGCACAAATCAAGTGCCACGAACAAAACAGTATCAAATCTATTTGAAAATAATAGGCGCGTTTTAATTGCTAGCGCTCATTTGCTTCGAGCCGCAAGAACTTTCCCGCCTTCCAAAGTGTTTACTAAATTCCCCGTTTCATTTAATCGATATATTAGAATTCTTATGTACGAGTATCATTTCTTTCACAAGCCGTCATCGTTATTGAACAAAACATTTCACATGGCAATCGATTGCAAAATCCCGTGAATATTATAAACTGTTTGGCCTCTCATCATACGAGTGCCATATCATCGTCACCATTTACCACTTTCCCATGTGGCAAAAACAGAATTGATTTAAATTATAACATATTGGCTGATAACATCAGATCCGAATAATGCTCTGGTTAGACGACATCATCAGGGGACACTTCCATCTAAACACCCGTTAAAAGTTCAACGTATTTCTGCATGGGAATTTTGCCAAAAAAGTAATGTAAACTAAACAAAAGACAACGACGCCAAACAACAACATTTCCCAGGACGGACGACACTAGAAGACACACACAAAAACAGCCGATAAATATGTTTTCAAAAAGTACAGTGAAAGCAAACATATTTAGCTAACTACATACTAAGAACTTTTCGAAAAGGCAAATATTTAAAAACATAAACTTTTGCAAGAAACGAAGAACAAAAAAAAAAAAAAAAGAGAAAAAAAAAGGAAAAAACACAAAACGAGCACTCAAATCGGAAGCAGGTTATATTCTCAAAATAGAAAGCTTCTCGCGAACAATATTTTAAGAAATATCCATTCACAGGGCGAGTAAAATAACAAGCTATCGGAATGCTCATACTCAATGAGAAAGTTTGCATTCTATTATGTGAACTCATTACGGACGATGGAAGTTTGGGTGAAAAATGTTTCCAAACATTTTTTTTTTTTGACTTAAGAATATTTAAACGAGTTTGAGCAATGTTTGATTTGTGTAAGTGTACATTTATATCCTTAATGGATATTTAAGGCGGCCTTCAGAGAAATGCAAATTGATTGTACAAAATCAAGGGCTTCAAAGAAGTATGAAACTGAAGGTTGCAGGTAAATGCGGTGAATGACCATTGAGGTTTACCAAAAATTAATTAGTTTTAAAATTGTTTACAACGACTTAACAGATTACCCTGAATGGGTTAACACCTAATTAATTAGATTCTTCTTTAATCGAAATGATTATCAACTACCAACCGATCCTTAACAGGCTTACTTCTTTCAAGTGCTTATTTATCCCTCTCTTCTGCGCCGTCCATCGGATGCATGGTCTCGAAGGTCTCAATCCGCACAATAATACCTGGCCAACAGAGTTCGAATTTTTCGACTTTTCTAATATATGAAACGTCGATTTTTCAACTTTTTGCAATATATGAAAAATAGATTTTGCCACCTTCTAAAATATATGAAAAATCGAACCCAAGTCAAGTTTTTTTTTTTTTTTTAAACTTAATATTAAATAGAGCAACTGACTAAACAAATATGTATACGAGTATGTATAAATATGTATATTAAAATGTATTAAAACTACACAAGTTTTTGCGCAAATGATAAATTAAAAACCGACTTGGCAGCTTTTTGCCTACAGTTCCAGTGTGGAAAAACAATCAGAAAACGGAGTGGCCAGACTCTACCAAAATATCTTTACACGAAAGCGGTCCCAAAACCAGCTGACCTAACGTATAGATGGTGCAAGTAGTTTGAAAAAATTATTTTGGTGAACAGTGGCAACTTTATAAAACATATGTTTTAAATTTCAACCAGGCCACATTGTTTAGTATTTTTATTTGAGCCATCAAAAGTAAACGATCTCAGTAAGCAAGGAAAAAATTGATCACTATTATAAAGATACATATATTATATTTCCATTTGAAAAGTCTCAGTCCAACCAATATTAAAGTCGAGCTAGATTATACTTTGGGGGAGTCTGCTCCTTGGTTTATGACTTTAAAATGTTAGGTGGCAGAGTTTAAACCAGGACGTACGAGCTGCCAAGACGACCACCATAGTGGTCAACCAATTGACCACAAAATAGAATTGGACGATCGTCGGTTGCAGATACGTGAGCTATCTGAAACAATAGGATAGATTTTGAAAAGGGCTATACATCCTTTATTGACCGAAGATTTGAAGATGAGAAAGCTGTGCGCAAGATGGGTGACGCGCTTGCTTTTAATAGAACAAAAACAGCCTTGTGAAAATGCTTCAATAGAGCGTTTGGCGATGTTTCACCGCAATAAAGCCGAATTTTAACGTCTATTTAAAACCATGTATGAGGCATGGGTCCACCACTTCACACCTGGGATAAAGAAATAGTCAAAGCAGTGGACTAGAATGGGAGAATCGTGTCCAAAGAAGGCGGGGACGGTTCCATCTGCAGGCAAAGTCATGGCGTCTGTTTCTTGGGATGCGCATTGGAATATTTTTATTGATTATCTTCAAAAAGGAAAAACCATCAACGGCCAATACTATGCTAATTTATTGCAGCGTTTAGGTGATGAAATTGTGGAAAAAGGCCGCATTTAGCGAAAAAGAAAGTGTCGTTTCATCAAGACAATGCTCTAGTTCACACGTCCATAATTAATGAATTAAAGTTCGAATTGCTTCATCAAACACCCTAATCCCCAAATTCCCTCGGACTATTTTCTATATCTAGACTTGAAAAAATTGTTCATTGGTAAAAGATTTGCCAACAATGAAGGGGTAGAAACTTCGGTTGATGGCTATTTTAAAGTTTGGCAGTTCTTACTATAAACAAGGCGTAGAAACTATTGAATATCCCTGGTATGTCCATAAACTTCTTTCAGCTCCACTAGATTCATTAAATTTAGCATCTATCAAGCATTGAATAAAGGTAGGACTGAGAAACAAAATATACGTCTTTTCTACACTGCTTCAGGAGCCTCCCATATAAATTGATAGATATGCAGAAATTCAAATTTTTATCCGATATTTCTAATTAAAAGTTAAAAATTAGTCCATTGTATTGCTTGTATGTATACCAGTATGATTCTGTGATTAAGCTCACTTTATTACATTTTTACATTTAAAGAGATTGCAACAGGTTGTCCTTGCAGAGTTGAATCGGAAATGTTGGTGGATATGTGGCTGAAAATCTCGGAAGGTATCTTCTTGGAGTTCATACTTTAAAGAGCTTTATTTAACAGGAACAAAAAAGCATCTGAAATCGCAACACAAAAGTCGATTCTTCGATTTTTTGCAACACAAAAGTCGGCTTTATTTAACAGGAACAAAAAAGCATCTGAAATCGCAACACAAAAGTCGATTCTTCGATTTTTTGCAACACAAAAGTCGACTTGGGCTTTTCCAAAATTGTCTACAAAAAGTCGACTAGTTGTCTAGTTGAAATTCGATTTATCGCGACACTACCACAGCATGTTGATGCGCTTCATAATGGCGATGATAACGTTCTGACGGCTCATGTTTTATACGAAGTATACATATAAAAGAGTATATTTGTCTTTTCTTATCTTTCTCTTTGAGACTTCCGACACTAATTGATCACAGCAAGACAGGTGGTACTAATGCAAGAAACAGTTAAATTATTATTCAGTTATGGTCCTTCAATCAGTCGCTATCTTAGCCCACAATATCATTTGTATGAAATTCTTCTAATCACAGGCTAACATTATTAATTTTTTTTAACAACGCGGCCAATGAAAATAAAATCGTTTATTATTTCAAAGTTATGCGTGGATTGCTACTCTAGTTTATAGAAAATCTAGTAAAAACAACCATATAAGAAAACGAAAAAGCTAATAATATTAACACAAAATACTCTCCAGAAGACCTTTAGAGTTCCTTATTCATCCGAGCCAACCTTCAAAACACATCTCCCGCTTCTAATGAATTCACTCCAAAACATGCTTAGAAGTGACTGAGGGCTTAGTAGACGAGCTGTTCGTATCGTCTGTCAGGGGCTGTTTGTTGCCATGGCGACTTACGCGTCCCCTGTGTGGTACGAATCGGTGAAGTCTGCATTCGGATACCGCAAGATCCTTTCTTGTCAGAGAGTGGTGTTATTGGCTTGTATGCCAGTATGTTGAACGGTTTCGACACAGGTCCTTCAGGTACTGATGGGTGCTGCTCTTGTTGTAATCCGTCGTGCGACGGAATTCAAGGCCAGGAAAGGGTATGCACTAGCGTCAACGGACTGGCCCATTAAAGGGGTAGACGTAGGTAGGGCATGAGTAGGGTTGAGCTTAGGGGGCTCCTAGGCAAACACGTTGGGAAGCGAGTCATAATGGATGTACTGCATTTAGGTTTTTGCCAGATGTTAGGTACGTTGGGAGAAACCCTGACTTTGGTTTTAACCTCTGTCTTGGTTTCTTGCTGATGGGACATGGGTCACTCAATGCCTTTCTGCATAAAAGAGCCCTGTCCGATCGCGAGTCGTTCAACTGTGGTGCACCAGCCGAAGACTGGCGGCAAGTTTTGTGCGAATGTCCCAGGGTGTTTTGGGCTAGAGCAACGGTGTTTGCTTCCAGTGCGTTAGCTAGGCGTAGGACTACTACGACGTAGTAGTGGGAAGAAGGTCTGCTGATCTTTTCAAGACGGGCTGACCTGGGGGTTGATGGGCTGCAAGACTGTTGGGATCATGCTGATCCCACAATCCCGTTCAGCTTGATGTGCAGGCGCACCGATCGTTGAACCGCAAGGGGTTGAAACTGGGAGTAGGTTAGCTACAGAGTTTGACCAGAGCCTTTGTCTGGTACCGGAGGTGATAGGGATACACACGGGCAGGTCTCGGGTTCGTGCCCTGCCATCTGTATCTTTTTGATATCTCGGGGGGTACGGACAGGCATGGGTTTTTCCTATGTCTATATGTTATGGTTGCCGTTCACCGTCGCCGAACGGAAGGGGTTTAGAGTTTTCCCCGTCGCCCACCGGTAAGGGTGACGCATCTTTGCAATGTAGTATCGACCGTTATGACCGCCTGGGGTCTCCGTTCCTGCAGGTTTGTAAAAATGTCCAGTCTGCACTTTTTGCCACAGGGCGACCAGTCCCGTGAAGTATAATGTATATATCACAATTTGGTAGTAGCTTTGCTTTTTACTTTGCTACGCAGCTCCAACCTGTGAGTTTGATCGGTAGCGTGGGAATCAGGAGGCCCCGCAACTGTGTTCCCGCCTGATTATTTGATGTATATGTAGAACCCCTAGTGGGGGTTCCTGCTGATAAAGACTTTGTGGTCGAATGTGGAGTTGCATTGAAACCGGGTGCTACAGACCCATAGAGTAGCAGAGGTGGTAAGATAGACCTCACCTCCGCCAATGGAGATTATGTTCCATACTAGCATAATCAATTTGGTATCTCCTGGCTGCGAAGAAAGGGTTGACAATTGCGGTATTACCAAAATTGTCAGCTCCTTTTCCCTGATAGTCCAAGTTTTACTTGACTATCCCAGGGGGCGTCGGTCATCGCATTATAATATGTAAATTGTAATCGCACACCGTTGATAAGGCCTTCACGGCGAAACTCACATAAAACCCTCGTATAACTCTGTTCTGCGAATATCTCTAATTCGATGCTAAAAAAAGTCGCTTCTTTGAGCAGACCTGTGGGAGCTTTCATTGTTGTCGTGGAGAGTGAAATGACAAACACATAATGGTGCATTTCCGTTACCAGATAATCGCGAAAAAGTATTAATAGCTGTACCATAGAAACATGGAGATCCCAGCGTCATCTGTCGATAATTAGCGTTGTTTTTGCCACCTTTCGCAACGAACTGCTTGTGTTGCATTTTTTTGGTAGATTTTTCAGGTTTCATCCAAATTTTACGAACTTGCTTTACCCTCGCCACAACTTTTTTTCTACAACCACGGATGCGAGGATTTGCAACTGAATATGTCTTTCAGACTGGGTGCCAGCAGGAGTGGCTTCCTAACGGAAATTCTAGCCTATGCAATTTTAATGCTCTTCTACGTAGGGACAATTACTATTTGTGTTGCGGCCCCTTTGGTTAAAAAGTGTAAGTTACCCGATTAGCCGAACTACTCTTCATGTGCTCGTCATATTGGATGCTGGATGCAACAGATACATATATGCCAAATACTGACAAAACAGGTTAAGAACAATGAGACAAACGATTTCCCATTTCTATAAACATCGAGGGCTGTCACCTTTGTCGGAATGACGTAAGACAGCTTACTAATAAGGGTATAAGAAGGAGCCGAACTTAATCAGGCCTTTGCTATGTGACTGCTCTGCTCTTAGGAACAGGCGGCAACGCTTCCTGGAAAAATTTTTTTGGATGCCTTTGGACGGAAACAGTATAAGGAGGAGCCGAACGTAATCAGGAATTTGCTTTGTGATTGGCCTGCTCTTGTGACCAGGCGGCAAAGCTTCCTGAAAGAATGTTTTTGTATGCCCTTGGACGATTGTTTAAGATAAAGCTAAATGGTCTTCTGCCTTTTGAACGATGGTGGAAATGGATATTTAGTGGAGGGGGTCTCAAAGATGGGACTTATGCACAAAGAAGGGGACTTATGCACAATAAGTCAGCTCAGGCTGTTTTCCAGTGAAATTTCGAACAGTTTACGATCTCTCAATTAGGGTGGTCCCTTAAAGCAGCATGTGAACTGAGATATACATTTTATTTGTCTATCAATTACCATTTTGTTAAAAATTATTTACAGAAGTCACCGGACTAGTCCATCGCCAAGTAAAAAAAAGTGACAAACCGTCGTTTTCTCATACATGATAACGGGTTATCACATTTTCAGTTTCAAAACTGAAGTTAAATAAAACACACATAAAACTATAATTTCCATGAAACTTTTATTACATTATAATGCTTGGACCCTGCCCTTATGTACGAAATATAATATCAGTAGATCCTCCAACAATCATTTTTTTCCGGATGCAATGGCATTCCATAATCACTTCTGTGTTCTCTGAACCCCGTAACCACTGTGTGAGGAATGAGCTTCATCGCTGAAGAAAAATTTGTTCCATTGAAAACCCTCGTTCGGATCAGCACTTTTGTTGTAAATTTTAACTATTTTTGCGCGTTCTTCGGTTGTTAAACAATCCATATTGGTAAACGGCAAACTTTTCACTAAATAAATGACACTTGAGATGACAGATATTTAACAGCTGACAGCATTGCCAGACAGGCGGTTTTGAAACCAGAAAATGCATCACAAACCCTGCATATCATACATATAACAATCAAAATATATTACCTTAATATACATATACATATATATGTATATATCTAAACTGATCTTATTTTTTGAATACTGTAATCTGTTAGATCATCGGATCTCAGATGAGTGTTTCTGGTTGTTAGAATCGGCCTTACAAACATAGTGGACCCTCATCCTGTGGTGAAGGTTACAAAAAGTATATTGTACAAAACAAATCAACAGTCAAAATGAATTCAAATAAGAAAAATGCAATGTAAACTATTTGATAAATAGATATTGTGAGACTGAATCATAAATATTTACCAAAGATTTTTAAACCAAATTGTCATAGTTATAACGATCCTGAAACTTTCAATAAACTTAATATTGAAATAAGTTCCTTAGCGTTTCTGCTTACGTTGTATTACAAATAACTTCAGCTACATGAAGTGACCACAAGTAGTCTTTGATATCTCTGCGGAAATAGCGTACATTAGCAATCCGAAACTTCTATAATCAGCTTAGTAACAAATGAAAATCCAGCGTTAACATTAACCTTGATAACAGCATAGGAAAATATAATCACAATTACCATTACAATCGAATATGACAGAACGTAGACGAAAGAAAATGTATGATTTAGGGTTATCTAAGCCACTGCAATAACAACAGCAGCAACATTTTTATTATGTATTAACTATTTCAGCACTAAATCCCTAATTTCAATCCGTCATCAGTCATTGTCATCATACTTTGACACTGGAATATAACGCTCTCGTACATATAACGCTTTGAAATATCATTCGCGCCCATTAATTTCGCTATGCTCAATGCTAAAATATGAAAGTGATCATTCTGATGTTCGCCTACTTTAATGCTGAGCGATCTTTTGTTTGATTATTTTATCTTACTTCGCTCACTACTCATCAACATCATCATCAACAATTTTAAAAATACCTGACTGCACACATAAAAATGTATGTTTAACAAATATTTTCTGCGTTCTGTTTCTTCGCTAGTGATCGTCGCACAACAAGTGGTGACAGAAAACATTTTTAGCTAAACTAATAATACGCCAAAGTATTTTAAGAGCTGTCCAATGTTTTTCCTTTTGTGCGATCTTACTCATAAGCGTACAAATACTCGTACATATATTATATATTCGTACATGCACATAGTAAATATGTGTGTATGCATAAAAATAAATCAAATAGTTTTTTTTTCACTATGTGCAATTGCACAACAAACTTATCAAATATAAGAAAAAAGAAATAAAACACAAAGAATATACTCTAAAATCCGAAGTGTGCTTTAGATAATATAAAATCTATACCTCTGTTGCAAATACCAAACAGCCACAAACACAGCTCTCTTATATTAACATCTTGTTTATTTACAAAAGGAATTTTATTTGTCCGATAAGTCTCCCCCCTCTTCTTGATTTAAAACACCAAATTTTCAAAATTTGGATCCCATTTCACAAATTCTTCGACTATTCAATTCGTGATCTTCAGTGATTTAGATTTAACTCAAATTGCTTCTTTGCCTGCATTAGCCTCTAAACGCCTCATGAATTCAATTGCCAGATTTCTTCTGGGGGTTTTGGTAGTCGTACTGGTAAAACTTGCCGACCTAACAAAGACACAAAGCAGTTGGGAAACATTTTCTATATTTTTCAACACAATCTCCTTTAGCTGGATACACTCCTCAAACTCCTTAAAATGGACGTCAACCGCAGATCCCACCTCTTCATTGTTCGCAAATCTTTTAACACCCATCCATTTTTTCAAGTTTGGAAATACGATGAAACAATTCGTTAATTTTGGTCATCGCAATAACGTGTATTTCATATTTATATTTGATAGAGTAGTTTCGCGCGTGAATATGACCCTTCGGCGGTTATATAATTCCGATTTGATAATTCCGCTTCATGTTAAACGAAAACTAGTACATACATAGTTTAATAATGTCGCATATAAATTACTAGCCGACCCGGCAAACGTTGCTTTGCCTTCAAATTTAAACAGGAGCAGAAATAATTGCTTTTTAATTTGTGGTTTGTATAGGAGGTACCACTCCCCATTGTCCAATCCCGTCCATATTTGCAGTAACACTTAAGATATGTACACCAAACCTACGCACCAAATTTTGTTCAAATACCGTAAGCAGGAGCAGAAATAATTGATTTTTAATTTTTTGTTTGTATGGGAGGTACCACGCCCCTTTGTCCAATTGGACCGAATTGTAAATCTAAACCATCCCGGGCACCACCCAGACGCATATACAAACATTTATGCAAAGCGGTCCAGCCGTTTAGGAGGAGTTCACTGACAACGCCCGTACAGTAGAATTATATATATAATGAAAAATATCCAGTTTTCCACTTTTCCGACGGACTTATCATGTCACTCGCCTCGATTTCGACCTTCGGACATAGTTAAAAACCTTCTCCTGGCCGACACGAATAAGCCCTGAAAGTTTCATGAAGATCGGGTACGCCGTGTGAGAGGAGTTCTCTTACAAACTATTTTTGTACACAGACAGACAGATATTCATTTTTATATATATAGATTGTATCGAAATACAGGGTGGCGCAATAGAACGTGCATATTTAAACAATAGATTAAAAAATAAATACAAAAGGTATGGTTAAAATAAATCTAAGGCATTGTAGAGCAATAAATGGAGTTTATTTTTTAAAAATAACATCATCTAAATGGTGACACTCTCTACAACGGCACTCCTCTAACCGCAAACGAAAATTATTGAAAACTTTCTTCAGTAATACTGGTGTAATGGCTGCCATTTCACCACGGATATTCTCCTTGAGCTGAACGATGTTTCTTGGATTATTACTGTAGACTTTCTGTTTGAGGTATCCCCACAAAAAAAAGTCAAGAGGCGTCAAGTCTGGACTACGGGGGGGCCATGGAATATCACCTCTTTTCGAAATCAGTCTGCCAGGAAACATCTGCTTCACCACCGCCATGGAGTCATTTGATGTGTGACATGTAGCTCCATCTTGTTGGAACCAAGTTCTGGAATTCACTATCCTTGAACTTTCAATTTCTGGAGCCAAAAATCCGTCCAACATCTTAACATAGCGCTCCGTATTAACCGTGACGTTTTGGGCCCGCGCAATTATTCCTCTGTCAGAGATTGCTGCCCATACTGTCACTTTAGTACTATGCAATGGTTTCTGGTGTTGGATTTTGGGATTTTCACTGTTCCAGTAACGACAATTTTGACGGTTTACGAACCCATTCATAAGGAAATGAGTCTCGTCAGAGAAAAGGATATTGTCAAAATTGGAAAATCGATTAAGCATTTTATTAGCAAATGCAAGCCTTGCTATGAAGTCAGACTCTTTCAATTCTTGTGTTAATTGCAGCTTATATGGATGCAGTTTAAGATCCAATGTTAAAATTCGTTGCAAATTGTAAGACAGACGATCTCTTGCGATTCGACATTTGTGGATTTCCTCGTAATGACTCCATAACTCTCTCAACATTGTCTTCGGTCCTAGATGTTCTTGGGCGACCATTTGTTTGTGGTTTAAATGTTGAACCGGTCTCTTCAAAACGCTTTACCCATATTTTAATTAAATTAGCACTCGGAGCTTCACCAATTCGCCGTAGTCCATATTCAGCACAACATAGTCGCCTAGTAACAATATATGAACGAGAGTTCTCGTAAAATGCGCGCACGTAAAATGCGCCCAACAAGATGGCCCCCACGTAGTCCAGATTTGACGCCTCTTGACTTTTTTTTGTGGGGATACCCCAAACACGAAGTCTACAGTAATAATCCAGGAAACATCGTTCAGCTCAAGGAGAATATCCGTGGTGAAATGGCAGCCATTACACCAGTATTACTGAAGAAAATTTTCAATAATTTTCGTTTATAGTTAGAGAAGTGCCGTCGTAGAGAGGGTCACCATTTAGATGATATTATTTTTAACAAATAAACTCCATTTATTACTCTACAATGCCTTAGATATATTTTAACCATACCTTTTGTATTTATTTTTTAATCTATTTTTTAAATATGCACGTTCTATTGCGCCACCCCGTATTATGAAGTAGCTCTATATTCCAATTAATGTTATAATTCCGTATTTTAGGACGGAAAACATATATAGTGGAAAATCCTAATAAGTGAAGTAGATCGTCATATTGTAAATCATATTTTCTGGTGTTAAGATACATTAATTTTTTTATAAGATTAGTATTGTAAAGTTGTATAATGCATTTGTTATTGATACGTTTGATTGCATTTGATACGTTGTAATATTGTAATTTAATCAAATCGGCCTTAAGGCTTAAAATTACAATTAAATTAATTTAAAAAAAATGAGATAAGTTGTGATTCGAATGTGATATCTTTATACGTAAAAGCCATCCTAATATATTACATACTAGTAAAAGCTGTAAAAGAGTAAACTATATGTTTTTGAATACATGATAAAGCTAGGACAAGGGCAATGCCAGCGACATTCCGGTTTCCAACACCGGAATCGGAACAACTTATGCTGTTATGTCAAAATATGCTCGATAATACATTTACGAAATTGTGAAATTATATCTTTTTTAATTAATATTTTATTTCCCAAGTTCATAAATGTATTATCGATTATATTACTATACAGAAATGTCAGATATATCAACTTCAGTGTTAGAAACCATCAACAAATGCTTCTCGTTGGCAGTCGTGAAAAAACGTAGTACTGTCTGGTGGGAAAATTTAATTCTAACTTTCACTACCAAAAATATCAATACAGAACCAGCCTTAAGAGTTACGAGGTTTTAAACAAAAAAATTGTTTTATACTTTTGTCCTGCGAAACCTTCATCTTCTTCAAGCAATGCTATCCAAATACCTTCATCACAATTTCCCCATAATTATTAGTAATTTTATTCTATGGGTTTCAGCAATAAGGAAAGCTTTCTTTCTTTACTGGTCATATGCTTCGGAGCTGAGATTTCTTTCCGAAGCATTAGAGTTACATCGAGCAAAGACTTCCAAAATAAGCTAATTTCATCGACATTGAATATTATCTTCTATTTCTAATTTTAATTGATAATTCACTAAACTAGTTCTTTTACAGTTTTATGTGACAATTTTTATCCAAACATTCTGAGTCTTGAGATTGTGTTTTTTTTTTTTTTTTCAAAGTTTCCAAACCAAACCATTGGTAGCACGATGTCACCTGACAATTTCAATTCTGGCAGGTTAGTTTCTTTGTCTTTAGTATATCGCTTGTTGTTTGTACATTTTTGAGGCTTTAATTTAGAAATCACTTAAACGATGCTTTTCCATTTTGTAATACTCTGATATTATGGTATTTGGTAATTCCTATACTTTGTTTGATGCTGATATTTATTTCCTACTAATACAGATTTATATTACTTAAAGTACAGATCCTTATGGTGCCGCACTATTCAATTTTTGCAGGAAAAATTAGAAGATCCAAAAAATCGACATTCGTTTCGACTTTTAGACAATTTTTTGTTGTCAAATCTGTTAAATATAGCTTTTTGTAAAGTTCAAAAGTTTTAGCATCAATAAGTGTCTGTAGTTAAAAGATTTAAATTTTCAGGTTTTTAGCAAAGTTTCTATTTCTATAAATGTTTCCAATTCAACTTCAACAATACGCCGTAATGAAGCAAAATTATAACTTATTGAAAACTGCTTTTAGAAATTGCACAGGAAATATTGATTTTTATTATACCGGTCAATTTGTAAGAAAAACACTAAAAAGCGACAGCCAATTATTATATAATAAAGCAATACAATGGACAAATTTTAAATTTGTAATTTTAAATTTGTAATTGGAAATTTCAGAGGAAAAATTTAAAAATTTTTGAAAGTGAAACCATACCAACAATTTTGTTTTTCCATTTCGTGACCTCGAGCGGAACAAAATTATACAGAACGAAAAATTTTAATTTCCGTAAATCAATTTATATACGAGGATTCTGAAGAAGTCTGGAAAATGAGTTTATTTGGTGGAACTAAATGAAATTGAAAGAAAGACATAAACCTAAGGATATATGGATTATGTCATTATGGAAGTATAAGGGCGTAAAAATAGCGATTGAAATTTTTAGAATTTCGTCACGATTTATGAAACAACAAACGAAAACAAAGAAAAAGCAGGCGAAAGAGAGAATTAAGGGAGATCTGTCAATTCTGTAAATAACAGATCAATGTTGCATTTTGCTGCGTATTAAGCGACACCTATATTTATTCTTCGGAGTGAAAGTATAAAAGTGTAAATAACTCTAAAAAAATTAATGAAAAAATAGTTTTTTCGTTTTTTTTTTAAAGCATTAATTACAAATTATAACCTCTTCACAGTCAGAATTGTCAGAATCAGGACATAAGATTGTATTTTTGTGTTCCGTTTACTTTATCCACACACCATCCAAGTAGAATGTTATTCTTTTGCCAAGTCATAAAAGACAAATGTCCGCATGTTTAGAAAGTCGCTCAAGGGTTTTTACCACTCATTGTTACCTCAGTTCCACTGATTGTCATCAATTTCAGCATTTGAATAATGTTAATATTTTAGTGTTCTTGCGCTTGCACAAAATGATGCCAAAAATAAAACGTTTACATTTTCATTATTACGTTTTAATAAGTCGAAACTCGAGTTGTTACTGTTACTGTATGTTAAATATGATCAAATTTCCTTGCATCCCACGAATACGATATGGGTGAGCTTCTCACATTCAGTGGGCTTACAAGCTAATCCTTTACCGACTTAGAAGTATGCTTCGGATCGTTATCTTGCTGGAATGTCCATGTAAGAGGCATACTTTTCACAGCATAATTCAACATCGTATTTTCCAAGATATCTTTGTAGTAGAATCTGGTCATAGTGTCGGTAATTCGATGTATCGGACCGACACCATACCACG
The DNA here is from genome assembly GCA_019455685.1 of Philornis downsi. Lineage (NCBI taxonomy): Eukaryota > Metazoa > Arthropoda > Insecta > Diptera > Muscidae > Philornis > Philornis downsi. The sequence continues at coordinate 99,834 of JAHXMU010025651.1, read as the reverse complement.
AGAAACAACCTAAGACCATAATATTGCCGCCCCCGTGCTTGACCGTCTTCTTTGTAAAGCGCCTTTAAATTTTTTTGTCTAAGCAAAAGAACTCTTTTGGCTATCCGTCCTGGTAAATGTGATTCTTGTAGTCTACGACGAACCGTTCGCTATGAAATTATATTTCCAATTTCTGCTTAATCGCTCTTGAAGACACAAATGGGTCCTTCTTCGCAAGTGTTACACCGAAATAATCAAGAAATATTGACCAAAACTATGTGTTTGTGATTAGTTGACTTTTGTATTTTTTTAATTGTTGGGCTTTATATTAAAGAAAGAAAGTTGAGAAAATGATGTTGCTTTTTTATATTGTTTTACAGGGTTATTCATTTAGAGGTTTCAAAACCACCGGTCTGGCAAGGCTGTACCTGTCATCTGAAGCGTTATTTATTTAGTAAAAGGTTTGCCATTTACGAATATGAGTCGTTTAACAACCGAAGATCGCGTACAAATAGTCAAAACTTACTACAAAAGTGATGATTCAAACGTGGGCACTTTTCGCGGATTACAAGGTGATTATAGTCGTCATAATCGACCTATTGAGCAAAGGAATTGGCAAGTTTATAAAGAAATTTAGAGAGACTGAAAGCGTTACACGCATGGGCATCATCGCAATGTACGCACTACCAAAAACATCGCTTCTATTAATGAATTTAAAATCTGAGCGCTATGACCATATTTGGTCGATTTTCGTTTTATTGTACGAAGTAATTCCACGTTTTTTTATTGGGCTACATCAAAGATCGTGTTTATGCAGATAATCCCGAAATGTTGAAGCATTTGAAAACCAACATTCGTCAAGTTATCGCGATGATACCGCCTGAAATGTGCGAAAAAGTTGTACTGTTGCAACCAATCCAAAAGCGGTAATTTAAATGGCATTGTTATTTTGTTAAATTATTAATAAAAGGAATACAAACAAGCAAGCGATGCATCTGTGTCGTCATAGGCACAATAACCGAAATGTGAATTCTGTGGTCTGGCATTCAAATTGTACCCTTTAAAGATTGTATATCTTTATATATATAATTCTACTGTACGGACGTTGTCAGTGAACTCCTCCTAAACGGCTGGACCGCTTTGCATAAATGTTTGTATATGCGTCTGGGTGGTGCCCGGGATGGTTTAGATTTACAATTCGGTCCAATTGGACAAAGGGGCGTGGTACCTCCCATACAAACAAAAAATTAAAAATCAATTATTTCTGCTCCTGCTTACGATATTTGAACAAAATTTGGTGCGTAGGTTTGGTGTACATATCTAAGTGCTACTGCAAATATGGGCGGGATTGGACAATGCGGCGTGGTACCTCCCATACAAACCATAAATTAAATATCCAATATTTCTGCTTCTGTTTACGGTATTTGAACAAAATTTGGTACATCGGTTTGGTGTACATACCTTAAGTGCTGCTGCAAATATGGGCGGGATTGGACAATGGGGAGTGGTACCTCCTATACAAACCACAAATTAAAAAGCAATTATTTCTGCTCCTGCTAAAATTTGAAGGCAAAGCAATGTTTGCCGGGTCGGCTAGTATTATTATATAACACTGATTTTGTGCTGTCTAGATCGACTAAGGTGAAATTGGTTGAAGCTTATAGCATAGCGAGTACTTTATATTTAGTATAACTTTACATTGGCACGAAATATGAAGAAACTTCATTTGTCGTTTAGTAGAGTTATGAGATATTTGTATTCAATGTGGCTTCGTGTTCATATACACCGCAGGTTACCCATTTTCTTTTTTTAAAAAATTTTACCGATTTGTGATCTTTGTTATTACTCCGTGGGTACCACTTTCTTTTTACTTCCATTATTTTTTCACGCGTAATAAACCGCTTCTTATTTGCAAAATAACAACTCTCATGAGTCGCGTTTTTTGTAGTAAAAATATCACGAATTTATAACTTACTATCAAGTCCTTTAAAATGTTTCAACCATTTCGTTTCGAATTAAATTGTAAGCAACCCTTGTTACAAACAGATTAAATCTGGCAGATTAAAATTAACATATATAATATATACTCGTATATATGCTTACAAGGAAAAACAACTTAACTCAGAATTTGTTATTCTGAGATACTAAGCGTTTTGCAATAAATCGTTGTTATGAAATGGCGCTTAGACCATAACATGCGTTTTAATGACGTAAACTGTAACGGTAAAAAACATGTTTTCGCTTACGTTAATATTTAGAGATGTTATGAAATTTTTGAAAATTCGCTATAACTTTTGAACTACATGAAATTTTGAATTTTGGATTGGAAGCAAATATGCAATAATCAGAAATAAACTCGACTTTACCCTAAATATACTTAAGTCATTTCTCCTGTAATATGTATTATATGTTATATGTATATACACCATATATATTTAAGATATTTATTTTAATACATTTTATACTTATATTATTCAACAGTTTAAATCTAATATGTATATGAACTGTTGCATTAGGTAGATACATATCTTTGCCTACATGGAAAAACATCTTAACTTCGTTATGATATATTAAATGTTTTTTTTTTTCTAAAAATAATTGGCCGGAATTGGCTTTAAATTACAAGCCAGAAATAAATAAATAAAAAAATAGTTAGTATAGGAACTTATTAAGTAAATATCTAAACAATAATAATAAACCATAAATTTGTTCACATTTACGTCAATAATAATAAACATTGAAATATATATAACAAAAGATGTTGGAAAATTTTAAAAAGTCGCTGTTTTAAAAAATTTTTATAACTTTTGAGCTTCTTTGAACTTTGAAATCGGTATTGGAAGTAAACATATGTATGCCAAAATATGTAGAATAATAATAACGAATATAGCGAACTTCGTCCTAATTCCACTAAAATACATAAATTACGAGCCAAATAAATAAACAAACAATAGGTTGAAAATTAAATCGAATGGTATATTCTGTGCGCAAACAATTTAAAAACATTCATAGCGAAATTATTTTCACATAATAATCCGCTGTTGAATGGGGAAAAATCGCAAAAAATAAATAAATTAATGGCGACGTGAATTAAATTAACATAACACTGAATATAAAGTCAAGTTACAGTTTCCGATGTTTGGCATTTAGTGATTTAAACAAACCTTTCATAATTCCAAGGAAAATTCTAAAATTTTTGTCTTTTTTTTCAGTAACTAGACTGGCATAAAGAAGGTATTAGATGTTTTCAGAAAACTGTATTTATTCGAAACCAGAAACCATAATTTACCATCACAATTAGAAGCTTTCAATAACAAACCCATTTGAGTAAAAAGTCGCATAAGAAGTCCATTGGAAAATGAATTAGAATTGATTTTGTTAACCGGCTTCAATAAATTGCATTATTGGAAAACTACAATTTTTGAAAAAGCTAATCGTGTATCGTTGTGGTGGGCACAAATATTCTTTCCATTATGGAGGAAAATCTGAATATATCACACTTCCGCATATCATTAAATAAAAATTATGAGGCCAAAAACACAAAACCGCATCTTCAACATTTATGCAGTTGTGTATTAATAAAAAACAATAAATGCATCCATGCTTATATCAAATATATGCAGCCACAATAGATTTATCACTTACCGAAATTAATTTATTATTTGATCGGCACTAATAGTTGGTATACTATTTGCCTGTGTGCCTTGTTTCTAAACAAAGTCGACCCCGACGCCTTTGTCTGTTTACATTCTGTTTTCTGGTTGTCTTCTAACAGTAAATCTTAATTGAGTCTCTTCATTGTCATAGCAAATAAACAAAAGTGGAGTAAGTCAAACACTGAAATAATAAGAACATCATTATTATTACGACATTACACATCTAATTGCAGAGGGTGCGCGGAAATACCAACCTGGTACGACTGTAGCCACAGCGTTTGGGGTGTTCCTTTACGCCACAGCACAATCTCGATAAACACCAGTGATCCTATTTCTCCAGCCAAAGGACAGCCCGCAGCAGTTTATATGCTTAGACAAAACGCCGTCATTGACAAATTGCAATTGTACTATCCTCGTCGTTGTATCGCTGTCGCAACTCATGGCATTTAAACGAAGAGGAAGAATCACGAGGTAATTGGTTTCACTGCTTCCTAGCTCTTTTTCAATTCTATTCTATGGTATTGTGCGCGTACAGTGTGTAACGAGTTTAACGGTAATCACTATTTACTTTGTGCTCCCGTCCGTCCTGTTTATTGGAATTGTTTCATTTGGTTTAAGAAATGATGTCGCAGAAGATGAATGAATGCATTTATTTGTATTGACTATTTCAATTTCACCCTCGACGAGATTCAACCTACAATGAAATATTAGTTAAAATTCATTACAATCAAATATAAAAATTAACAAAATTGACCTATGAAATGTATAGTTGTGACGGTTGAAAAGTGTAGTGATTTAAGTCCAAATGATGTTTTAGACAATGGTCGTTGAATTCACAATATTGGAATAAAATAATGACTTACAAATCAAAAATAATTCTTGATACGAGTCAGTAGTTAATAAAAATACTAGTTAGCAAGCAGTTTCATATAAAATACTCATGTACTAGCCAGTGCGTTACGTCAACAAATAACTATCATTTAAAAATTGAGATTTCAAACAATTTCATTACAAATTGAAAAGTTTCTCTGTCGAACCCTTAACTTAGTATTTTCTAAGAAACGAGTGAAAAATTGCACTTCAGTCCGTAATTATAATCAAATGAAGCAACTAGAATTTTTTAGATTAGCGTAATTTTGAACTCAATTTTGCTTTCCAATTACACACGGAAATCCGACAACATGATTTGGTTCTCCACTTGTTTAGAGGTTGTGAATACAAACGCTAGAATGCTCTTTTAATTAATGTAAGTTCTAAAAAATTTCGAAAATCATTGATTCCAAAATAAAATAATCAAGGTTAACGGATAGCATAAGGTCATTAACTATATTTTGAAGGCATATATACGTTCAAAGTAGTTCCTTCAGTTCTCAGTAACGTCCTTCGTTCAATAGATAATAATCAATATTTGAGAAACAATTGAAATTCTAAAGAATTTCAGTAGTTTGTTTTTGTGAGTAATAGATTTATTCTTTCATCATTATTCTTTTCATCATGCATTTGAGTTCCAATATTTCCCGGAAGTCATGTATTTGTGTTTCAATATTTCCCGGGAATTCGTGATATCTTTTCACTGCCATATGAGTTTTCCGGGAATATTAGTTTATATACCTATAGGATGCTTTTTTGATACAAGCACATTTTTATATAAATGATAGCTATTGGAATTTTAGTATTTGCATTAAAATTGCATTAAAAAAAACATAGCGTTACGGCCGGTCATACCCGATACCTATTATAAATCAGTAGTCAATAAAAATATTAATTCTGAGAAGATTTCATACAAAATACACATGTACCGCTCAGTGTCTTCCGTATACAAAATACTGTCCTTGAACAATTGATATATCAGACTCGTTATGTCAAGAATCAGTTTGGAACTATTTCTAACATCACCTCCAATCCGCTGATCTAATCACTTGAAGTACTTTCCTCTAAAACGGAGCAGACCTTAAAATAACTTGTACTACAAAACTTATTCCAATGTTCCGCATTCATAATCAAATAGAGCAGCCGCGATTTTAAGACACATCATCATAGAATGGGCATGGAATGTACTTATCTTGTCATCCCATTTATAACAACTAGCAATATTTATTATCTGATATAAGTATAGCTCATATTCATAAACAGGATGAGTTAGAAATTGAGCAAAATCAACCGAATAAAAAAAACTTGGCAGTGCAAAAACTGGATCCACCGCTAGAAAAATTTGCATTTTTCAGGTTTCTTTCATTAGATGGGCCGGTACAAACTCTTCTAATCTATTAACCGCACATGGCATAAGTAGCTCCAGTATGAAAAAAAAAATTAGAATAGAGGGCTCAGAAACTTTTCAGTGGTTTGACCTAATTGTGGGTGTGGTTATTAAAAAACACAACAAAAAAGTTTCAAGTTTCTGCTTCAATGGAAAACCTGCAAATCCGATATACGAGTATGTTATACATATGACGGCCAATTCATTCATTCCTTCATTTATTGAACAGTCTTGTAATTTAAAGCCTTTTGGCCAATATTAAACAAATTACAAAATGCATAAAATAAATACTACTTGAATTTGAAAAACAAATTCATTGCAACGGCCAGATTAACCTTATTTTAAACTCAATTTCGCTTTCCAATTAAAAAGGGTTTACAAAAACGATTTGTTTGTCTTTTTTTTCGTCTCTTTACAGAAAAAACTAAATAATACTTGGGAAATTTATGATGGAAAGTCTCAGCACAGAACAAAGAACCAAAGTTGTTCAATTTTACTTTGAAAGTCATTGGATTATTCAGATCATATCGAAATTTCCTTCATGTTCGAAATACTCCTAGCGCTCCAACAATTTACCGATTGGTTCAGCGTTTTGGGCAACAAGGGGTTGTCTGTGATCTTCCGCGTGCTAGAAGACCCCGAAACTCCCACCATGCGACGTTCTCAGCAGTTAGAGATGTCTAGGCGGTCTTTGCAAAGAATTTTACATATGTTACATCTTTTCCCATATAAGATGCAATTGGTTCACGAGTTAAAACCAAATGATGCACAAGAACGCATTCAATATAGTCGCCGTTAACGTTACTTATGCGCCACCCTTTACATATTTGCAGTTCATATTTAGAAATACGAAGACCGATCTGCAATATAAATGTTGCCAGTAGTTTGGAAAAAACATTTTTTGGTGGAAACTGGCAACAAGCACATGTTCTATGTGTTTTAAGTTTCAAGAGGTCCCGTTGTTTAGTATTTTTATTTGAGCCATCAATCGATCGAATGAGTATATTTTTAAACATGGAAAAAATTGATCATCGTTATGTAATTTAATATTTCCTTTTGAAAGGTCTCAGTCCAACTAATATTAAAGGCAAGCTAGATTCTACTCTAGAGGAGTCTGCTCCTTCGTTTACTACTGTAAAATATTGAGTAACAGAGTTTAAGTGAGGTCGTACGAGCTGCCAAAACGAACACCGTAGTAGTCGATCAATTGTGGTGTCCACGCCACCATGGTTTAAACCCACAAAAGGTGGGTACGGCTGAAGGTGCGTGAGCTAGCTGAAATGATAGTAATTTCAAAAACTGCTATACATCGTGTATTGCCCAAAGATTTAAAAATAAGAAAGCTGTGCGCAAGATGAGTGCCGCGCTTGCTTTCAATATAGCAAAAACCGCGTCGAGAAGATGTTTCAGTAGAATTTTTGTGTTTTTATAACCACAGGTGATACGTAGGTCCACCACTTCATACCAGAGCAAAAGGAATAGTCAAAACATTGGACTGGAATGGGAGTCGTGTCAAAAGAGGGCAAATAGAGTTCCACCTGCAGGCAAAGTCATGGGGTCTGTTTTTTGGGATGCGCATGGGATTATTTTTATTCATTATCTTTAGAGGAAAAACATCAACGTCAATGGTGAATGTTATGCTAATTTATTGCAGCGTTTTGGTAATGAAATTATAGAAAAATGCCGCATTTGTCAAAAGAGAAAGCGTTATTTCATCAATACAATACTCCAGTTCACACATCCCTTAATGCGATGCCCAAACTTAATGAATTAAAGCTCGAATTACATCAGCACGCACCTAATTCCCCAGATGTAGCCCCCCTCGGTTTATTTTATATTTCCAAACTTGAAAAAGTGACTAGGTGGTAAAAGATTTGCTAACAATAAAGAAATGGAGTGTACGATTCATGATTATTTTATGGATTTGGCAGTTCTTACTATAAACCTATACCCTTAAGCTATTAAATATCGCTGGAAAAAAGGCATTGTGCTAAAATATCTTTATGTTGAACAATAAAGAAAATGTTTCCTCAACTTTTTTGCGTCTTCTTTGCTAGGGCGCTAGTTTTGGGACTGCCCTTATATCAGAAGAAAGTTCTTTTGATTAACTTGTGTTCTAAGAAATGGCCATAACTGTGGATTCCAAAATAAAGTAATAATAGTAATAAACGTTGTTGGCTAACGAAGAGCATAAAGCAAAGGGCGTATATTTTTGTAGACAAGAGATTGTGGGATATGTTGCAAAAAAAATTCTTCTTCATTATAATTCCGACAAGTAGATAGAAAATCTCAACATTCTACATTGCCAGAGCAGAAATTTTACACAATTTTAAATACGATTTTTTTTTTCTGGTATAATTACGCGTGTAAGCTTTTTATGTTTATCTTGATACATTCTTCCAATATCGATATTACACAAAAATCATTTGCGTTTTAATGTTAGAAAACACTTATAAACATTGGTACACATTGATTTTTATAGCGACACTACCACTCAATTCCTTCTCGTTTGTTTTCTTTCCACTCGCCGAACTTATAACAACACGTCATGAGCGAATTGTTTCCTCTTATTTATAAATATGAGCTCTTTGCATGAGGTCACTAACGGTTACTTTAAATAAATGGTGAACCAGTCCACGCAGATATTATACATTACAATTACTTGCCTCAGTAGTCAGTAGAGTAAATAATATAATATATTATATAGTGTACAAATAATAGAGTATGTATATATTATTCTAAATAAGCGATATTAACGAATTCTGAAGAATTTCAGTGGCTTTTTTTGTTTTCCGTAAGCAAATAACTGGCAGGAACAGCAATTTGAAATTAGTTCTAAAATCAACCCAAAGCTCCTCGATACAAGACACCAACTAAAAATGTTCTCCTTCGCACTGGCTTCTTACTATTTGGCAAGAATCGAACAAAAAAAGGATTAATAATAAAATAACAGGTATAGAGTTATTCTTCTTCTCCACAGAAATAAACAAATAGAGCAAACACAATTTTAATATCCATCCCCATAAAATGGGGGACATACCTATTTCGTCACTCCTTTTGTACTAGAATTACCTACCTATTTCCTGGTAGCCATATAGTATTTATATTTCTAATTGCCGTAAAAATCAATGTTCATCCAAGTATGTCCTTTTACCTATCAGTTCGGGCGCGTGTCTATTGAAAGCATGATAAGGACGAAATCTATCGATCTAGGATGTTGGAATTTGGTATAGACATTACTCATATTTATAGGTAGTTTAAGTGTGAAATTGGGTTAAAATCAACCCATTAAGAAAAACTTGGTCATAAAGGACTAAAACCATTACCTAAAATTGTTAGGGTTTTTCAAAACTATTTACTCGTAAATTTAAAAGCCATATACTGTGATATTGTGCATGTATTAAAAAGAACCACACAATATCATAAGAGAGGGCATTTATGATGCCCTTATGTGGCGATGGGCCTATAAAGCGCCCTTTACGCTATGGTACGCAACTGAAACAAAAAAAACTTTTCCAACAATTATGCATTTATTTATTACCAATTTGAAGCTACATAAAGCAATAGTTAATAGATACGGGGAAATACAAGGGAACTTTTTGTCACCATAACTGTGGGCGTGGTTAAAAGAAAATACCAACAAAAAATAAAAATTTTAACAGATGTGTTATATATGGGAAAAAGTCAGTCCATGACATTGTGACACACAATTCAGTGTGATGGATATATGTATAAGCTACGGCTTATGGTGTCTGTTCACATCTGAAGCAGTCCACTTGATATTAATTAGCCTTATTTTGAACCCAACAAAAATCAAATTTACAATTTGATTTTAATTTTTTTGCAATTTCGTCTTTAGTCATACTAGACAATTGTCTTGATTAGAGTTTCTGGAAAAATCACAAAGTACCAGTAAAGTAAAGACAAACCTCATCGGAGCAATGTGAATGCTTCAAAAGTCAGAGTTTTCGAGGCTGATTCCGAAGCTAACCGACCTAACAAAGAAGACACATAATCTCCTTCTACACCCTGTTTAGGCTAAGAACTGTCAAATTCATTAAAGTAACCATCAAGGGCAGACACCACCTCTTCATTATTGGCAAATCTTTTACCATCGAGCTATTTTTTCAAGTTCGGAAATATAGTCCGACGGAGGTAAATCTGACGTATAAAGTGTGTGAAGTAATTTGAACTTTAATTCATTAATTTTGGCCATCGCAATAGTTGATTTGTGAACTGGAGCATTGTTTTGATGAAACAACACTTTCTTTTTCGCCAAATGCGGCCTTTTTTTATAATTTCATTACCGAAACGGTGCAATAAATTAGCATAATATTCGCGGTTGATAGTTTTTACAGTCGTAAACGAAGGAGCAGACTCCGCCAGAGTAGAATCTAGCTCGGCTTTAATATTGGTTGGACTGAGACCTTTCAAATGGAAATACTGTAATTACATAAACGGTGATCAGTTTGCAATTTTTCAAATTCATTGAAATCGTTTCCTTTTAATGGCAACGAGTTGCCTTGAAACTTAAACCAGACGTTTTACCAGGTTGCCACTTTTCACAAACAAAATTTTTTTCAAACTGCTGGCACCATCTATATGTCAGGTTGGCTATTCTTACCTTAATTGCAATTATTATGTGAATAAGAAATAGCTTTAGTAATTGCTGTAGTTTTGTTACGTTAAGTACAAAAACACGAATTTTTTTCATCGGGAATTCTCCTCCTCATATTTCTTGCGTATTTTTCATTCCCACAGTTTCAGAAAATTTGGCGAGTGAATTCGCCAGAACTTTAATTTATAGGATATAATTTTCACACATGTGTGTAGTCATTGATGTTACAAATTTTAATGGGAAAACGTTTGCAAAGAACTACAGATAATTTTGCAAATAGTATTGTGTTTTTTGCCGGTATTTAACAAATTTGTGTTATACATTTCCCCCTAAGGCAACAATCTAAAATATTTACTTATTTATTATTTTTATTAATATTATTTATTTACTATTTTAATATACATAAAACTGTATTTCAAGTATTAATAAATTATGGTTAACGTGGTTCTTAATATTTAATTTTCGCACAACCTTAAAATAGGTATTTCAACAGCTATGCCAAATATTATTATGGGCTAGCCAGCCTGCTTGCTAGACAGACATACGGTCATACGTTTTATAAGGTCTTAAAACGTAGACTTAGACAAAGGATTTAAGTCATTTCCTTCAATGCATTACACTATTTTGCATGGATGAGTGCATAATAATTGTTTAGTGGCAGAATTCGTGACTTAAAAGCCCTCCTATGTTGATAATTTTTTTCCAGAGAAAACAATTATATATTGCATGACATGACATCTACTTGATATCATTCATTAGGCCTACTAAAACAGTCATAACGACAATGTGTGAAGAAGTCCTATGGCATACTTTCTCGATGGTGGCAAATGTGCGATTGTAATTACATATTATTGAATATTGAATTAACGGACGAACAACACTGTATTCAACGGAAAGTTTTTTTATACTGGATTCTAAAAGTAAATCATAGGAGAAGAAGTGTAAGCTCCTCTACAATGTAATCGAGGGCTAGACATGTTGGTGAGTTTTATTTTAATTACGGATTCTAAGCCGTGACATAAATAATTTGAAATACCCTTATGTCGTACAAAGATACTACTGTTTGATTCTCGCTAACGTTTCTAAAACAACTTGAACTTGAACATTTACTTGAATGATCTGTTTAGAATCCTTGATGGTACATGCATTTCCTATTCATTTGCAGATGATGTACAATTGCCCTTTAAGGGAGAATATCAGTTTGATAAATAAACTCTCAATCAACATTCCAAAAACAAAAGCTACGCTTTTTTCTAATCGTGATTTAAACCTGAGTTTATCTTATCACGACACACGTATTGAAATAGTCCACAGTGTACTCGTACATTGTTTGGGAGTAGTCTTAGATAATAAACTAAGCTTTAACTATCGTGTGGATAATGTAGTACAGCGTTTAAATTATTCACTGCGAAGTTTTTATAACACTCAATTCTCCGCTCATGTTTCCGGACAGACAACATGTGCGTTATCCAAAGCCCTTTGACTAATATCTCTGTGAGATCATATGTACGAATATCGCGCTTAACATTTCAAAAAACGGGCGATGCCGAATCAGTGTCATACCCGTCACCATCCTATTAATTGTTATGAGCATCTTATTCCTAACTTAATCTCTGCCGATATCAGAGGATCCGACAAACAAAAATATGCAGATAAAATTCCATGCGAGAAAAGAAACGTATGCATATACGATAAATAAAGTAGAAACAAATTATTGTCAACGCATACCAATACTATTGAAAATAGAATATCGAATAAATTTTTAATATGGCCACAACGCAAATGTTTTGATACGGCCACCAATTATAGAAGTTTGACCAGGCCAAGCATAACATCTTTAATTAATTAAATTCTTAAATTAAGTTTCTGCATTTTGTAATTTATAAAGTCCTAGTGAAAAGGAAACAAAAAAATTATATTAAAAAGCAAACGAGAATTTCGCTTATTAAAACATCTAAGCATAGAATTTTAAACCAAAATATTTGTTGAAAATAAACTTTGTGCATATTTTGATACAGCCCCTATAAAATAAGATCCTGAAATCAAGAAGGCTAAATGACCTACGCAATCATACAACATTTCACAAACGATATACTGCCGCTCACTTGAATAGCGCTAAGAAGGCTATTCTGAGATATGCCTCAAATTCACACGAAAAAGCTGACGTAAGTGCAAATGTATCAACGGTAAAAGGAGTTATTTTCAAAGCAGCACACTTGCAATGCTTGAGACTTAAAAAGAAACCACTGCTAGACAATCTCCGTAAGGAACGTCGCCTTACTTTTTGTCGTACAATTATGACGTGGAGTAGAGAGTGGTATAGAATCACATTTTTCGACGAAAAAAATTTAATTTAGAGGGTCCTGATGGATATAATTACTACTTCCACGATCTTAAATAAAGAGAAACTCAATCGATTACACAGCCAAAAAGGTGGAGTTATGGTATGGGGTGCGATCTCTTATTATGGCACAATATAGCTCCAGTTTCTCTCTGCAAAAATGAATGCGACTTGATACAGAGCCGAGCTGGAAAAAGCTTTTCCTGAGGTTAAAAATGTTTTCAGAGACTTGGAATGGAAATTCCAGCATGAAAACGTGCCAATCCACACAGTAAGAGTCGTCAAATCATCAATTGAAAGCCAAAATGTTGAGGTTATGAACTGGCGGTCTTACTCTCCAGACATAAACATCATTGAAAACGTCTGGGGATGGCTAATACGCAAGGTGTACGAATCAGGCAAGCAATATTCAAGTGAACTCATTACTGGAATTAAACAGGCCTGGACGTGTATTTCGCTGGGCCTAATCAAAAAACTGTATGATTCTTTACCGAACAGAATATATGAATGTATTCTCATCAACCAGCGCGCACGCATCCACTACTAAATTTAAAAAATTTAAAAAAAAAAAAATTTAAAATTAAAATGCTTATTTTTAAATAAGATGTAAGCAAACAATAACACCTTTAATTTAAAATTAATGTTTTCGTGTATAATCTCATTTTTGGGGCTATTCAAATGAATCAAAAACTCAAATTGAATTTCTGACTAAAATTATGTTCGATTACAGATTCGCCAAACTTTCAGTATTTTTAGATTAAGGATTCATTCGTGCAAGACACTTTTAAGACTAAAACGTAATACTGATTTGAATAAGACTTGATATTGTGAGAAATACGACAGATTTCTATGCGTTGTTCTGGCATGATATACCTATAGATTCGTTAAAATGCAACACTGCTATTAGATTTTCAACATTTTAATATGCCCATGCAGTTGTCAAAATCTTGTCGTAGCTCACATCACTGAAAAAGTGCGCTTTCAAAATAAAACTAACAATTGGAACCACAATTATTGTATTCAGAACCTGATAACGATTAAACAAATTATACTCCAACGTAATACTCTAAATAAACAATTGCAAATTGTATTAAGACTACCGCAGCAAAGCCTAATTTTGCGATTATAATAATTTGTACAACAAACTAAAGAAATAAACACCTCTTGGAAATAACATTTCATGTTCATGTTTATAAATTGTATTCTATAACTCGGTTTAATTAAATTGCAAATGACCGGCGTCAGTTCATATTTTGATATATCACCCACACAAAATTGTCGACTAAGCCAAGTACGAAGTTTCTCACAACTAGTCTTCACAGCGATTTAACTAAATTTTATGTATAAATGTATTTTGGATTGATCGCATGGTGCTTATTTTAAGATAGCCCCTATACGAGAGCCATCCAAGTTTGATTTTATCGATTGTAAAGGAGGCAACTATTTGTTGCTGGAATTTATACTTGGAAAACATGATTTGATAAGTTCAGGTATGAACCTTACTGAACAGCAATTACACTGGTACAAATTTTCTTCTTTCTTTCTTAGGTTCTGATGCATAATACGTCGCCGAGCTGGGATTTATCGTTTCTATTACCCATAGTTTTCATCGAAATATTTGCATGTTACACATTTATCTCATTGTGATACAGTTTCATTAGAAAAACTGCAAGCTAGTAATACTGTTTCGGATCCGATGGCGTAATGTAATGACCGATCTGAATTTACCATAATATGAGCTATTGCGAAAGGAAATTCATTATTTTCCCAATGGTATGAGGGATTCAGTAATTTGTATTGTATAAGTGCAATCGGGTTACGCTAAATGTTATTAGAAAGTTAAGATTTAGTATTCAAAAACCCACTTAGAAAATGTTGTAATTGTTTCACTTAGTATTGTTTGGAAGCGTCAAAGATGGACTCCAGCCTGGGGAAAATATGCCAAATTTTAAAGTTTCTCTTTGCTAAGGTCAGGCGGCTGAAAATGTGAACAGTGTTTATGGTCCTCATAGTGTAACGGCCAATTGCGTTTAGTTTTGGTTTCGTCGATAATTTTAACATCGAAGATGCAACACGCTCTGGCTAATTGTCAAAAATGTTGATAGAATAATGGAAATCGTTAAGTCCGACAACAATATAAGCAGTGTTTCGATTGTCCAAAAGTTAAACATTGCACAAAAAACCGTTTCGAATTACTCGAATAAGACTAAATAGAAAAGATGTATGGCTGCCACACGAGTGAACGGGGGAAAAACTCATGGCCCGAACTACCATATGTTGATCGATGCTGAGTCGCAACAAAGTCTACCCATTTCTTAAGCAATCGTGGTCTAATCGCAGTGAATCGGAATAAACGATAGTCAGGAAGGGTTTTTTGTACGTTTGGAAGGATCGGCAGGGAATCATCTGCAATAAGCCGCTCCCCTACCGCCAAGCTCTTAATTCGTATCTGTAACGTCAACAATTAGACCGTTTGAATGAATCATATCGGCCAGAAGCTGTAAATATTAGCCAAAGCATAGTTACAACAGTACAAAACCAAGCCATATACACAGCGATAGTAACAAGCCAGAGGCTCTGAGAGCCTGGTGCCACCACTAGACTATAAGGTGGATGCATAAGAACAACCTCATAGCCCGAAGGTGGCACTAAGTGATTACCATCTATCTATGGCGAATGATTTTGGTGGTGAAAAATTTGCCTCAAGAGAAGCTCGTGCAAATAGACTGTGCCAGTTTTTTTTTCAGTAGGGACGGGGATTTCTAAAAGAGATGTATAATGGAATTACTTAAAATGGTAAAGTCCATGTTTGGCCGAGATCAGATCTTCCCAATCATGCCAAATAAAGCTTTAATGCCATACAAAAATAACGAATTTTTTTTTACTACGCTTATAATTATTAGAATTTAATTATAAGGTGTTATCCATTTAGTGGTTCCAAAACTGACGATCTGACAAAGCTGAAGTGTAATTTATTTAGTGAAAGATTCCCCATTTACGAATGTGGATCGTTGGATCGGAACAACCAAAGAACGCTTAAAAATATCGTGTTGTTCGGAAAGTTCCTTCGTTTAATTCGTTAGTTCACCATACGTCACTTCTCTCTTCTCATGGCGCAGAGTTCCTTCAAACACTATCATAACTTCCTTATACCCTTTCTCTAAACTGTTTACTATTGTTTACTTGTGTTCTCGTTCTCACGTCTATGAGTGGTTATAGCATTTAAAAAAAAAAGTTCTAACAAATTTTAGGCATATTATGCCGTATGAATTCCGAAAAGAAAAACGGCTGCAGAAGCCAACCGAAAAATAAAATCTTTTATGATAAAAACAGACTAAATGCCAGACTTGCCAGAAATGGTTTAAAAGATTTTCTATGGGCGACATCTATGTAACGGACACTCCCACATCAGGGCGACGAAAAGAAATTGCTCCGAGAAGATGAGAGCTTTAATTATTGTTAATCCACGTGTAACAGTTAGGAAAATAGCTGAAATAAACAACAAATCAATCTCAACCGTTCACGGGGTCATTAAGGAACTCGGATTTGTAAGCAACCTCGATCGATGTGTGGGTACTTCACTCTTACCGACCGCTTGGATCGCGTTGACGTCTGCGATAATCTAAGGATAAGAAATAATAAGACACCATTTTTGAAAAACCTCATCACAGGGGATGAAAAAAGGATAGTCCGCAACAATGTAACGTGGAAAAAATCATGGAGAAACCAAATGAACCACTTCAATCCACTTCTAAAGCGGGCCTTCACCCCAGGAAGGTAATGTTGTCGATTTGGTGGGATATCAAAGGAGTAGTCTTTTTAGAGCTCCTCCCAACAAATCGAACGGAATACTATATCGCACAATTAGATAAATTAAAAGCGGCACTGGAAGAAAAATGACCGAGATTCATCATCATTTAAGGGGACGTTATCTTCCATCATGACAACGCCCGCCTTCACACTGCTTTGTGGACTCGTCAGAAATTGTCAGAGGTTGGGTGTTAAGTTTTGCCTCATCCACCGTACTTCCCAGACATCACCCCATCCGACTATCACTTATTTCACTGGAAGGATTTGAATTTCCATAACGACAAAGAAGTGAAAAATCGAATTGGACGCTTTTTTTCAGAAAAATCACGCGAGTTTTGTGAGAGAGGAATTAAAAAGCTCCCAGAGAGGTGAGAAGAAGTTATTAAAAAAGGGGGAGATTATATAATGGATTAAAATAATTATTTCCTTGTATATGAATTTATAAATTTCTTTTAAAAACCGAACGAACTTCCCGAACAACCCGATAGTTAAAACTTACTCCAAAGTGGTGATTCAAACGTGGGCTTTCAATCGAACAAAGTTTTCTTCAGCGATGAAGCTCATTTCTCACTCGGTAATTACAGCAACAAGCAGAATTGTGGTATATGGGGCTCGGAGAAGCCATTCTATCCGGAAAAAGTGACTGTTTGGCGCACTATATGGTCTGGAGGTGTCATTTGGCTGTATTTTTTCGAAAACTGTCTCAAAAGGATCCACACTGCTGCAACCAATTCAGAGGAGGTCATTTAAACGACATTGCGCTTCGTACATAATGACAAAGATCCAAAGCATTAATAATGAAATACAAGTTTCATCGAAATCATTGCTTTATGTGCGTTTGATTTATCTTAGTTTTTGAAATCGAACATTGGATAACCCTATTCTTGGCGAATATTATGTGGTTGATTAAGGCTGAAAACCAAACAATCTTGTCAGCATTGGTATAAATCATGATATAACTAAGTCGCCAAGTTAGTTTTTATCGTTTCTATCAGTCATAAAAACTGGTATCTGTCCAAAATTGCCTCTGCCCCATACTGCGTTTCTTTCAAAGTTTGGAAATGACCATTAGAATACTGTCCATTTCAGTTTCCTCGCTACAATCAAAGTGGTTGGCATAAAAAGTCGGTTCTCCCAAGCTAAAAAGTCTCTATCTTTTGTAGCACAGTGTGCACTATTGAGTGGTACTAAGTCAGGTCCTGAAACAAGGTAATGTGATTTCCGATGAAATGTCAACTATTTCTAAAACGCTTTATTGAAACTCACTTTACCTGTTTCAGGACCTGACTCAATAGCGCTCACTGCGCGAGAAATGACAGACACTTTATGGATGGTTCAATTACTTCCTTTGCTTCACGCCGGAAATAATTATCTGTCGGATGCTTTTTTCCCACCAAAGTTTTGTTACATGATTCTCACAAGGCGGAATATTTTATGGATTAATACTGCTATGCATCTGGTATCTGGTACACTGTATTGTTTCCAAATATACGATCAGAACAACTTCCCTCCACCGCCTCCTGCACAGGACACCAACGGTCCTTCCACCCCATTCGAAAGGGGCAATAAATAACAACCAAGTAGGAGAAAATGTCAATAACCAAAATAATAATATGTAGACACTAAAAATCAGCTGCTTTTTTCTCCATGTAGACATGTGAGAACAAATCGCAATTGTAATTAAACCGTTAACAAAGGCACTTAACATCACATCTAGAAAGTGTTGTGTATTATTATTGTAATCATCATCCTGCACAGGGATTTTACATTACCATCAGCAGTGATCAATCTTCGCCAGTCGTCAGTCAGCCCAATTGTTTGATTGCTAGCAAAACGCTCATAAGAGGAGACTGCACAAATTGTATATGCAAATCGCATCCATCCAGGGAACAAACACTCATATACACAAAACGCTGGGGATGTCTCACTGAATCTCGCTCTGCGAATCAGTTATCAGTTATATCAGTTATATCAGTTATATCAGTTTGAATTGGCATTTAATTGTTCACAACCATGAATTAATATGCGAAATTCTTTTTGCTTTTTTATGGTTCCTTTTCTTTTGCATGAAAAGTTTGTGTCAAGTTTACTTCTTTTCACAAGATTTTGTGCACTTTTTCGCGGATTCGAAAAAAGAGATGATACTACTCCGAATGAAAAGAAATGAAACGAAACGCATACACAGGCGAATTGCAATACAATACCGAATAGAACAGTAAGATGCATGGAACAAAACAGAAAGACAGAACACAAAAAAACAGATGACAGATCGGTAATGCAGTACTTAATGGCAATAAGTTGTATCACTGAGATGTAGAGGGCACCATGCGAAATGTCGCTAAATCCATTAATATAAGCAAAATAAGTGTAATATAAAGAGTAATTCCACTCATAGAGAAAGGAAAGTTGTATAAAAATTTGTTTTTCTCTGTATAAAATTCAATCGAACAGAAGACCCTGAAATCGCTAACCGCAAAAACCTGTGCTAAAATTTTGAGTGAAAATTAAATTTTTTCACTAAAACTCATTCCTCAAAGGAATTTCCAATTTTCAAGTAAGTGGAAAAATTACCACCTCCCACTATCCCATCAGCTCACACCGACTGGCATTATATGTTTTTATTCACTTCATGTTTTTATTTTTGCGAAGGAATCGCAAACCTGCCATTCCTTTGTCATGCCAACAATCTGTTCTGAGAGCAAATTTTATTCAAATAGAACGAAATTCACATAGTTTTGAGCGTAATGGCATAATTTATGGGCCACGAAAATATCGTATTTTCCAATTATTCACGTATTCACCTAGCGAAAAAATTTTCCATACAAATGAAGGGTTTGCTAAACCGCCGCCTGTATACCAATTGCTTAAATATGGTTCTGAAATCCCAAATTCGGTAAAAATTTGTAGAATTTTGAGAGAAAATCAAATCCTCAATCAAAATCAAAAATGCATCCCAACTAACAATGACGTCTTTGAAGAGTGCGGCCTCGTAAAGGAAAGCTCCAATTTCCAAGTAATTAAATTATGCCAATATTAACCCACAACTTGGAATACACTTGCAGCGTACCCCTGTCAACCGCTACTACATCAGCTCTCTCCAACTGACAAAGAGCGACTGAAACATATTTTATGTTTTAATTCAGTTCATGTTTTTATCCATATTCTTACAAATGAGGCCAAAATCTATCAAATTAATGACAGTTTTTCCAAACAGTATTATGTTTTTTTCGTAAGGAAAAATTGGTTTCCAACACTGAAATCAGAACGACGTTTTTACTACTTAAGACGTATTACTACTTCATTTCACGAGTTTACAGACGTTTAATTGAATATATTATGGCGCAAATATATGTCGTTCCGATTTTAGTGTCGGAAACCAACAGAACAAGGTTAGCGTTGTGACTTAAAAAAATTTCCTTGCGAAAAAAACAATTGCATTCCTACGGTTCCTGCTGAAGTCACTAGTCGCAACCTTCAATCTCACTGCATGTCATCCAATCAGGTAGTGACCCATCATGACAGATACAAGCAATGAGACGTTGAGTCTTGACAACGGCAGCAGTGTGTGTGATCGCTACAGATGTAGGTAAGGCCACATCTGTCTAGATTGATTACAGCCTCGGACAGACGCCCACCTACAATTTGCTGCAAAATATGTTCTATCTCGCAGTAAGAGCTTGCAAGTGGCTAGGGGTATGCCCACAGACTCCAACTCGGCTGGAGTCTGTAAAGTTGTTCCTAGCCTTGCTAGCTCGTCTGCTCTGCAGTTCCCTGTTAAGTCCCTGTGGCCTGGCGCCAACATAAGGTGAATGTTGCTGATATAGAGTTCAGGAAGACAAAATCCAAAGATTTAATGGCAGCTTGACTGTCCGAAAATATGTTAATCCCCATCGTGGTAAAGACGTTATATCTCAGCCATTCTGCCACTTCCTTAATGGCCAAAATTTCGGCCTGATGAACACTACAGTGATCAGGTAGCCTTCTTGCTATATTTAGCCCTAGGTCATTGAACTAGACCCCGAAATCTACCTGATTATATAAATTTGAGCCGTCGGTGTAGAGTCGACATACAGTCTTACCAGGAGTTGTACATTTCCATATATCTCTATCTGGTATAAGTATATGGTACTTCTTGTCGAACAGGGGTTCAACCAGAGTGTAATCTATGGTGCCTATTATGTCAGGCACCATGTTAAGGATCACATTGTGACCATAACCATTGTTTGACCACTGTGACAACTCTCTCAGATTTACTGCCGTAGCTGCGGCAGTCTGCATACTAAATATGTCCAGGGGTAGTAAATCCAAAATTACATTTAGTGCATCGAATGGGTTGGTACGGAGCGCACCAGTGATGCACAGACTAGCCATCTTTTAGACCTTTCCAGTATCCTACAGTATGTGGACTTCTGAAGAGTCTTCCAGTAGACGATAACTCCATACAACATTATCGGTGAACAGAACCACTTCGGTATTGCTTGGATTTACTCCGAGACCATTTTCCCTCACCCACTTCGTTCCAGTGAGAAGTGCTCTTTGAAGGATGTCTCTGAGTGTTCCCAAAAACTTAACCCTAACTGCTATTGCCACATCGTCTGCGTACGCGATAATTTTGACACCAACCTCTTTTCATGAGAACAGAATAACACCACCACAGTTCCCCTACTGACACATCTGTTTAGGTCCGACGACCCTAATTTGGCCCTGATACGTATCTTTGTAAGAAGATCGTACACTAGCCGCCAAATACTGACGTCTACTCCCAGTTTGATAATGCCGCTACTATCGTATCGGGAAAAACGTTTTTATAACTAGAAAGGCTACCAAAGTATACTCCTTGATCGTGAGAGAACCTTCGATGAATGCGACCAAATCGTGCAGGGCAGTCTCAGTGCACTTACCCTTGCAGTAAGCATGTTGTCTATCCGACAGCAGCTTCCGGTCTATGTTCGTCCTAACATAGCTGTCAATGAGTTTCTCTAATGTTTTTAGAAGAAACAATGACAAGCTGATAGGTCTAAAATCTTTGGGTCCTGTGTGTTAGGTTTTCCTAGCTTTGGAAATAAAGACCACCTTGGTCTCCCTCCACATAGCAGGGATATACATGCTAGGTCTGTACATCCGATATAGAGCTCCTCAAGCCATAGAATCACCGTATCAGCCACCGCTTGTAGTTCTCCCGGTGAAATCATGTCTGGTCCGGGTGACTTGAGAGGTTCAAAGCTTTTAATTACCCACGCTATTTTGGGTTTGGTTACGATTTCCCTAGCAACAGCCGACGGTTAATTTGACTCATTTTTGTCCGCGACAGTTCCATTTCGGGAATTACCAGGAAAATGAGTATCCACGTGCGACTCCAGTAATTCTTTGCTGGATGTTGTCCAATCACCCTGCGATTTCCTAAGATAACCAATCGTGCACTGTGTGGAGACCAATATTTTCCTTGGCCTTGCAGCTTCGGAAGTGTCTTCATCTTTGTCGCAGAATTTGCTCCAGGACTTCCTCTTAGTGTTAGTCAGGGATATACATGTTAGGTCTATACAGCCGATATAGAGCTCAAGCCATAGAATCACCGTATCAGCCACCGCTTGTAGTTCACCCGGTGAAATCATGTCTGGTCCGGGTGACTTGAGAGGTTCAAAGCTTTTAATTACCCACCCTATTTTGGGTTTGCTTACGATTTCCCTAGCAACAGCCGACGGTTGATTTGACGCATTATTGTCCGCGAGTTCCATTTCGGGAATTACCAGGAAAATGAGTATCCACGTGCGGCCCCAGTAATTCTTTGCTGGATGTTGCCCAATCACCCTGCAGTTTCCTAAGATAACCAACCGTGCACTGTATGGAGACCAATATTTTCCTTGGCCTTGCGGCTTCGGAAGTGTATTCAACTTTGTCGCAGAATTTGCTCCAGGACTTCCTCTTAGTCTTTCTCAGTGCACTTTTATATTCTTTAAATTTCACTTTGTAGTTTTCCCAGCCCTGTGGAGCTCTTGTGGACGTAGCCCTGTTGAAGAACTTCCTACAGCATTTCTTGAGATCTACAACCACCATCGCGTTCGTTGCTTACCCTTGGCTTTGTTTCTGGGAAATGAGCCCTGCAGCGAGTCATTCAGAGCCTTTGCGACCTGTCCCACAGACCGCTCGATGTTCCGGGCATTAATGTCAGGTAACCTTGAAAAATTCCAGTTAAATGCCTCCCTATACTTGTTCATGTTTGCTTTTCTGACATTCGGTGGGAAAAAAGTCTTTTGAACACTTTCCAATCCAGTTAAATAGAAGCTGATATAACGGTGGTCTGAAAAGCTTTGATTGTCCAAAACTTTCCACTCTCCAATCCTATCAGTTATTTCCTCGGAAATAAGGGCAACATCCAGCACGTCTTGCACGTCTTTCTGGTGATAAATGTGGGTTCATCACCCCTATTACAAATTGTTAGGTCAGTACTTATAATATACCCAAAATGTAACTCACCCCTGTCGTTGACATCGGTGCCACCCCAGAATTGTTGGTGCGCATTGATATCACTGCCCACAATCAGGTTCTTTCCAACGTTTTTTGCCGCTCCATCAGGGTTTTCAGAACACTTGAAGGAATCTCGGTATCATGTGCCATGTACGCCGAAGCCAGCCAAATTTGGGAACTATCATGTTCCATGCTATCCACTGTTATATCTTCGCTACTTAAAGAAGGATGCAGGAAAATATTAAAAATACCCTTTACAAGTAGTACACGTTCACCTGTACTTAATCGCAGACCTTGTTCCTTAATCCGCAGACCTTGCCACCACTCATCCAAGGTTCCTGAATAAGGACAATATCTATCCCTTCTTGCGTCAAGAGGTGCATCAGAACTGTGAATGCAGCTTTAGAGTGGTGAAGATTTATTTGAAGAAACCGAAGTATACCATCTGATTTCTCCTCTATCGTCCACATCCCGCCAGTTGATGGTCGCCAGCACCAGGCTGTCCTTGACAATCTTAGCAAATCCTGGACCAGTGTTACCACTGATCGCTTTGGAACTTTTGGATACCGGCACATCATCAAGCGATCGTAGCCCCTTTTTGGCCAACTTTACGGCAGGCGGGGCATCCTGTTTATCCGAAATGCTACATGCCCATTTCAGAGATCCTCTCTGCTTTGCGGTTAGTGTTTTCGGATCGACCTTGCCAGATCTGTGTGTTTGCCTTTCGAGATCGAGGTCTCAGGCAAATTACCAGCCTTGGAAGAGGTCGGATCATTGCACTTGTTAATAGGTGCAGTCTTGTTATTGTTAGTCTTCGTGTCTGCATTGTTTTCTGTATTGTGTTCATAACCATGTCAAATATTTGGGTATTCACTTTGATCGACGTCTCACCTGGAAAAATCACATTTACTCAAAAATCATACAATTGGAATGGCTCAACTCCACTGGCTTCTTGGCTCCCAGTCTACTCTCAGTTTGGAAAATAAAATCACCATCTACAAAACCATATTGAAGGCAATATGGACATACGGCATCCAATTGTGGGGAACGGCATCGGCTTCTAACATAAATAAACTACAGAGAAGACAATCAAGAATACTGCGCCAAATTTGTGGTGCTCCATGCTATATTAGGAATGATAACATACATACACAAGGATTTAAACATTCCTTATATTTCCTAGGAAATGAGAAAATAAATCAGGTCATATTTATCGAAGTTGTCCTCCCACTCAAACCCACTCGCTCAAAACCTTCAACATTTTCCCGGTCATATACGGCTAAGAAGAAAGGACACGCTAGACTTGGTCCGGTGATAAAAATTTCATAAATTTCATAGGAAAGATTCAATACAGAAAATGAATGTAAAAATCAAGACTGTCAGTTGTTAAATACCCGTCATCTGAAGAGTTATTTATTTAGTGAAAGGTTATCCATTTTCAAATATGGATCGTTTAACAACCGAAGAATGTTTAAAAATTTGTGTGTATTGCGGGATGATTATGGTCGTTATAATCGACTACATTGAAGATTATGAAATGGAGGATATGTGATTTAAAAAAGACGGTGTCACGAGCTACACAACACGACCGAGCGATTTTAGCTTTATTGCATGAGAAATTTCCAGAAAGCGGCATCAATTGACCCCCATGATCATGCGATTTGTCTCCGTTAGACTTTTTTGTAGGGCTATGTCAAAGACCGTGTTTACGCGGTTAATTCTCAAATGTTGGAGTTATCACCAAAATACCGCCCGAATTGTGTGAAAAAGTGATCGAAAACTACCTTAAAAGGATTCACTACTGCAACCAATCCAGAGGCGGTTATTTAAATGACATTGTATTTCGTACGTAATGGCAAGGCTCAAGCAATGTAGTGAAATAAGAGTTTCCTCGAAATCATAGCTTTATGTGTGTTTTGAAACCGAAAAAATGGATAATCCGTTATATATATCTACTTACAAGCAGATTATGTATATGTGAAAGAGATGTTTTTGCATTACAACAACCAGTAAGGAAAATGGAGGATTGGTTTTCCTCAAAAAATTCTCTTTTTTCATTAGATGAACGCATTTAAATTCTATAAGGAGATTCGATGCAAAGTTAATATTTACTACATTAGAAAGCAACACTTATTATCAAATGTCATACATACTTTGGTAACATCTGTATCCAAAATACTTTATTTCCAACAGAATGCCACAGCGCGTTAAAATAAAAAAAATTTAAAATGCACTATTAAATAATTAATTTTTTTAATCAAAATATATTTTCACAATATATGTCTTAGCAACTCTTTATTTACATTAGTGTTCATTAATGTCAAACATATTCCATAATTTTATTTTTGAACATGTACATCTTCCATTAAGGTGGGAATACACGACATGTATTTTACATATCGCATGTCACTTTTATATACTAAAAAATTATGCATGCCGTGTGGCCCATGTCAAACATGCCATATGCACCATGCCATATGCAATACATATGTACATTTTTGAAACAGAGCGTGCTCTATTTTCGTATGTAAACCGCATCGCAGTCAGCTGTTTTATTGTAAACAACAAAGCGTCAAGTGTTCAACGACTACAAAAAAAAAATAAAATAAAATAAAAATAATTTAAAATGAATAGACAAAACGCAAAAGTAAGTAATTTATTAACAATATAAATAAAAGTATTAATGAAAAAAAAAACAAAAATGGTTTTTTGTATCATAACAACATCAGCTGTTAATGGCAATGTTATGTGGTTTACACATGCACGTTTGGACACATAAAATTGAACGCCGCGTTTTTTTCATAATTTTGACAGACATACGAAAAACAGACGGGTCAAAAAAGTGACATGCGATATGTAAAATACATGTCGTGTATTCCCACCTTTAGTCTGGACGCAGCATTGCACTGTCAGAATAATATCGAGTGGTTGCTGAAGTATTTAAAAATTTCCTCCTGTGGTCGAAACAAAATGCATATCACCATATACACTGGAAATATAAAAATCTAGATGGTTGGTTAATTCCACTTCTAATTCTTCCTACATCACAGATCTACCTAAAGGCGTGAATGCCCTCACAGTCAACGATGATTGCACAGCGCCATCTGGCGTAATAATATAATTTTCTATTTCCTTATTTCATCAATTCGTTCAGCTTTTCAAACAGCTGATATTTGCATTGTTTCTTTGTTTACTATTGGATGCTAATAAAGTTTGACTCCACTGCGGTTCGCACGTGTTGATTTCTTGTTTACAATTTTTGGTATTTTTGTTCAAGACGTATTAAAGTTTAATTAAAAGTATGAGTTCTAATGTAGCTGATGGTCTTCTTTCCAAGAATAATGCAGAAAATTCTGTGGAGATCAATGATTTCGACGGCAACTTAGGCGAAAACGTCAAACGACGAACTGCGGTAGGGCCTTGGAAAAATGTGTAAGTATATGAAATGATTTCTACCAACGTCGCTAATAAAAAGAACAACATCACTTATCATTAGGGCGGAATTTTGTAAAGTCTACGATTGGTTATTTGGTGAGCAATATTCGCCGGCCACACGCCAGCAGGCTCTCGCTCAGATACGCATTTGGAATTTGAGACGAAGTACACAATGCCCGGCAGCAGTGTTGGCCACTAGCGTCATCATCGATGTGCAACAGAAAGACCATCCAGAATCTATATTTTCTACAGAGGTCCTCCAAACCTTATATGCCAGCGCATTCACGCGTTTCTTCAACTTCATGTCCTCCATCATGCAAACGCACAATATGCGAACCATGTACCAGACGGCCAAGGAATTAGGTCTGGAATCGTTTGTGGTGGATTTACGTCACATTTGTGCTCACGGCCAAGTTTTGCCGCCTCTACAGGTGCTGAGAAATATAGCAGAATATTGCATAGTGTGGTTGCATGACTACTATTGGGCAGCGCAAAGAAATACCATGTGCGATGTGGATGCCACGCGCATAAGACGCAAAGATAAGACAGCGTTCGATGACAACATCACATCACTCTTTGAAATATACGATGCCGCTCTACAGGGTCATATGAAAGGAGCCACAAATATAAAAACACTGAAACGGCACTTGCATGGCAAGAGGTTTCACAATCTCAAGGAATACTATGTCTCCAACGAGTTGAAAAGTCTTCAAGACATATTTGATCATGTGGTTAAACAATTATGTTCCTTGGTTAAGCGAGATATGTCCATCAAGGATATATCGGAAATTTACATTGGCGCTTTACTGAGAATGCGTTATTTCTTTGCCTTGGCGGACGCTCCAGACACCGAAAACAAAATGGAATCCTTACTTTCAGTCACACAAACTCTATTCCGAATGTTGGCTATGTATGGATTCTTGGAGGACTTTTTCATATCTCTCATAGAAATTGCAGAAAATCCCATTGCTGAAATGGCGAAACGTAAAGGCGCTAGTTTTTGGGCAGTAGAAATAGCCAAAGGATTTAAAGCATTTCGTCAGTGCAAGAAAATGTTTAAGGCGGAAATGGATGAGGTGAGTGGGAGAATATCATCAGATATTAAATTTTATGACGAATAATTCTTGGGTGATCATATTTTTCTTAGTACGATTTGATTCGGCTTTTGTCGAGAAACATTTTCTATACAAAAATATATACGAGTAGAATATATGGATCTAAGCATATCGAAGCACATAAAAATAGCCTACAAAAATGAAAACATTTTACTTGAGGCTGATAAATTATGCAATATCTGTTAGTCAGGAGAAATGTTTTCGGATTAAGAGTTACCTTAAAGTACAAAAATTCGCGATTTTAATAGATGACCGATTCCAGTGAGAGTAATGTTACAGTTGGTACATGTAGAAAAAGGTTTATCACCATGCTGAAAATAAGTAAATTTAAGATTCTGTAGAGTATGAAAACACTAACATTAGGACTAAGAATTGGGTGGCCGCTATTTTATATATCCTTTAATAAATTGTGGTACAATATGCTGCTTGATTGCAAGGTAATTGACTGTGGCGTAAACGTTTTCTACTCGTTCATAATATATCGACGTGGGTACTGTGGCGTACCTTCCCTACATATTTCAATATACCGAATCGATTTAATAAATAATAAACACGGTGGATAATCTGTCACTATTTATTTGCCATTTTTGAATTCAACGATTTTTTGTAAATAAATATTAAATAGCTTGTAAATAGGCTTGTTCTAGCTTTCTATTCAAAGCGGCACCATTAAAAAGTGATAATACCTTCCGTATCTATCAATTTCTACCATAGAGTTTGCTTTCAGTGAACGATCCTTTTGGTCATTTTTCCATAACTGATACTTTTGGCACTTGTCGAGGGCGCTGCACACATACATGCTTTAATAAGGCGACTTGCGACTTCTTTCTATGCGAAATATATCGATTTATCATACTTTTATAGTGGAAAATAGTATTTTTCGGTGTTATTCAATAACCAACCATAAGTTGGTGTAATTTTTCCAACATCTACCAACTGCTACATTATGATGATAAAAGTATCAGAAAAATTCCGAAGCAGAAACGTTTTTCAAAAGTAAGATTTAGTACTCTTTCTAAACACGTTTTTTTCTTACTGGACTAATTTGTTATAATCTGTGACATATCCATAGTATCGATAGGTATCTGTAAGGTACTCCTTCTATACGAGAGATGTCTGTCATTTCTGTATGAAGAGTCTATATTAAGATGCAATGCATGTATAAAAAAAATATAAAATACTATTTTCATAAATACTGTCCTCGGCGCTAGTAAAGGGATGGTCGACAAATCTAATAAGTGGAAAGAGAAATGAAAATCTCTAAGATTAAATGCAAATCTTCAATTAATACTCCTCATCTCTTAAGTGCGGCAAAACAAAATTCAAATTAATATATATAATGGGATATGAATATTTGCTCAAAAGAACATATTTGCTTACCTTCAATGTATCGTTATCATTTACTTTCATATTTTTTCTTCGGTGAAAAATCGAATTCAAAACAAATTTCGAAAAGAGTTGTTAATATGCAATATGCAACAAAATTAACATTTTTGGCAGAAGCATTGATTACGTATCAATTTTCTTAATAATGGATACACTTAGCCAGTTTATATATATATTTGGTATATATATTTTTTATATACCAAATTTTTCTTTTATGTACTTTACTTCAGATAGAGTGTCTCTGCTTTAATCACATTTCAGGGGTCTGCACTCGAAGTGCTACCAATTAAAAGTGATGTAATTATCTCAATTTCCACTTTTTTTAATTGAAAACTGCAGTAATCATAAAAACGTTCCAAATTTTAAGGGGAATATGTTATTGTTTCATTTAGCTGCCTTTAGCGTGGATAATAGCAGCGAGTCTGTTCTGGAAGGTTTCACACGCTGCGAGAATGCAGGCTAATTGTATTATGCCCCATTCTTTTTAAGGCGTTGATCGTCTCATAACTTTTAGTTGACACTTTGGCACTTGGATGGCACTAAGTCTTGTTGAAACGATCAATGGTTTCCATCGAATTGTTTACGTCCTCAGACCGCAAAGCGTCGTTTAAAATATTTCCACCGTAGATTTGTTGGTCAATGAAAATAAAAACCAAACGAGTGGTAGCGTCCTGCAGATGCTATTGCGCTCCAAATGACCATTGATGCCTCCGTAGGGTCGTAAATAACATAGCCGACTGATGCCTGTTAAAAAAATGAGCGCGCTGTCATTAGTCGTTTGGTTGAGTGAAGTTGGTAACACAGTAACAGTAATAGTCACTCTATTACTGTATAAGAATAAACTCCGAGTAGAGAAACTATTGATTACTTTCAGAATTTCGATAGAACTGCATCCATTTCACAATACTAACTGTCGGCGCTTGCTTCCCTATTGAATTAATTCATTTTTTTTTTAAATCAGTGATTTTTAAATTATTTACTGAATTTGCACGACATGAAAATGTAAGTTATAATAGAAATGTAAGCTATATAATGGTCGTTTCGTTTTCGCACTGTATTTTATTTTAGAATTTTTTTTCCAGGAGTACCTGTGTATTAAAATAATTAAGCCATTGATGCCCTTAAATGTGATTTAAACATGTGATTTTCATTTTTAATGTTTATAACTTGTTTGCATGCTGTAAAAAGAAAATTTTGTCCCAACTACTTCTAAAATAAACATTATAAGTAGTAAATATTAATATTATAATTTAATTTTAATTTATTTATTTTTTTTAATTCATAGAAATCCGTAATAAATGAACCTCCGTTTTCTTTTACTAACATATCGGAAATATCAGAAGGTACCAGAGAACTGTTAATATATAGTGGTGTGGATATGAAAAGAACTCTTTTATTTGGAAACCATTTTCGTAGGCCATGGGTATGGGTGTTCGAGCGTAGCTTTTTGGAAGATCGCATCGAAGCTGTAAATGAATACACGGCGCCAATACTTAAAAAGTTTGTGATTGAATGATAAATATTTGTGAAAGATTACTGGTACTATAAACTTAATTTTATTTCTTCAGCATTTTACCCCTAATTGTACCAGCTTTGAATGTCAGTGAAATGGAGACGTTCTCAAAACTAATAGAATGCGTTTTTGATGCGGACACTCAGTTGGACAGCAAAGATAAGGATAAGAAAGCAAATTCAGATGAAATTATATTTACTGCGGAGGATTTGTTAAGAAAATTAAATAAAACTGAAGACAAAGAGTGTGAAAATGATGTAGAGCTGGTTCCAAAGAAACTTAAAACCTATGGATTGTGGTCCGAAGTAGAAGGTAAGACAAAAACTTGCACATGTAGTAATAATTATAATTAAACACTCCACTTTTGGTTTTCAGAAAATGACTGGAAATCCTGCCCTTTGGGCCGTTTACCTTGGGAGGTGTGAAATGTACACGATTACATTTCTTATTTGTTATATTGTAAATATTTTAAGACTGTTTCATCATATGTTTAATAAAGTGTTTCACATACGTTTATTTGCACAATATATATCCCACGCTTGATATTGTGCAAATTTAGTATTGTTTGAAAAAACCATAGAAATATGATTCAGTTATTTTATATGTTCTACTTGTTTTTCTTTTAAGAACGTTTTTGTACACGATTTATGCGACAACTGTTAGATTGTAGCTTAGAAACGGTTGCATGTTGCCGCACCCAATATTATATTATTATGAATTTTGTGTCCGCTTGCCTTTATCGTTTAATGCTGAAATATTGCAAAACTGCATTCATTTCCACGCATTTATATTAATTGGCCTACAAATGTTTATCAATGAAAATGTTCAAAGTTTGCATATACATTATTGCATACAGCGTTATTTACATATGAATGATTTAAACTCGACAAAAAATATTTCTAAAAATGAATGCTTCAAAAAACAAAAAAAAAAAACAAAAACATCTGTACAGCTACAGCTATTGAAGCTGTTCCTATCATCTGTAGCTTAAATTGGTTGAAATAATAACATACAACGTAGACTCTATATTTAACATTGAAACTAATACTCTATATAAAAATTAAATAGATTTTTTATGGACATACAAGGGACCTTCACGAAAGTTTACTTTCGTTTTTGACTTTGTAAATTTATTGAATCTACACTAGAAATTTGCTTCATCATATTCGAAATGTCAATTTAATTCGTGTTTTATCTGAAATGAAATTAGGAAACGATGTTGATGGTGTGTCTCCATCTAAACGCAATGAAACAGATATTTTGTTTCGGGAATCTGAAATGGGAATACATTTATATTTATTTATATATGATCGTATATATCGTTTCTTAACCTGAATCAAAACCGGATTCTAATGCTCTATTAGAGAGAGAGAAAGGCCTAGTGCCAAAAATATGGTTCAACAAAGTATTTTCTGAATTCACGACACCAAGCTTTTAGAAATTTTGACAGCTGCTTAAAAATGTTTGTCCGTTTTTTAATTAAATTCAATTGATGTCAAATGGAAAACAAACAACTTTACGTAAACTGAACAAGAATTGTTTTTAATTTCAAATTCAATACAGTTTTCATTTGCATTATAATGATTTCTTAAATTGGCAATTTTTCGTGCTTTCTCCATGTTTCGTATAGAAAAGTGTCATGGTGGACACTTTTCGTATAGAAAAGT
>JAHXMU010025651.1:47766-67582 GCA_019455685.1 Philornis downsi | reverse complement strand
ATGGTGGACACTTTTCGTATAGAAAAGTGTCATGGTGGACACTTTTCTTATAGAAAAGTGTCATGGTGGACACTTTTCGTATAGAAAAGTGTCATGGTGGACACTTTTCGTATAGAAAAGTGTCATGGTGGTCACTTTTCGTATAGGAAGCAACAGAACAACACTTATGATCATTGATTCGAAATTTGGCACAAGATTCATTCAAATTTGCGTAGTAGTTGCAGAAGCTTTTAAATTAAAATGAGAAAATATATCCGGAACGAACAACTGCATTTCTCTAGCTCGACCTCGGCCTTAGATCGTTCATTCCGGGGGAATTAAAAATGGATTTTGAAATCAGTCTTGGGTTAGAAATCTTTTAAACACTCATTCAAATTGGTTCAGTGGTTGCAGCAATCGGAAAAAAGTATTTCTGATCCGGTATAACCTCATAATTTAAATTGTTTCATTTCTCGGCTTCCTGTTTAGAGATTTTAATTTTATTTTATTTATTTAATTATTTAATTTTGACTTGTAATTTAAAGCCTTCCGGCCAATTTAGCAAATATAACGAAGGTGCAATTACAACAACGCTTATTTTTGTGTATAGTTTACAAATGTAGAAACAGCTGAAATACAGCTTTAGAAAATGTTAATTAATTTCACATCGAACACAGAATTTGTCATAAATTTTGCATTCGACATTTATAAAACGCATTCTAACTGCTGATGATAAATTAGCTTACGAGTTTGATATAGAAAGCAGTCAACAAGCATCGAAGTGGCGCCTTTTATGTCTAAGTTGATTAAATCTGAAAGTAATTTTAATTATCGCTGTGTTATGCACTAGAAATGCTTGTTAGAAACTCAGATGGTACATATAAAGTATTATTCGGTTATTATGGGGCATTTGAGAGATCAAATTCGTTGAAAAGGTCAGACTTGTGGAAAGAAATTTCATTGAGTTTGCATCAAGATAATGCAACTCAATGCATCTCTTAGACAGCGAATTTCTATCCAAAAACTAAAACAAATATCATTGAGCAACCACCGTATTCACCTTATATGGCTCCCTCTAATTCCATTTTTTTTTCCAAAAAATACCTTTTGGATTATTCGTTGGCATAAGTCTATTATTTCGGAAGTGGCCTATGTTAAAGGCGATGCAACACAATTGAACGAATAATAAATATTTTGTATTTTATTGACCAATTCCCAGCACGTTTTTTGACAGAATGTACATTACGATAGCTAACAATTCCATAAAGGATTCACATTTTTGATAAATAACGATCGATTTATTATAACATTAATTTTTCACCATAGAAATGTGTGATTTATACTTTCCTCTTAAGTACTCATTACTTATCATAGTCGCCTGCAGTTACATTCGTTTTCCCATTACTTTCAATATCCTTCTTCAATAACTGTAGTTGTTTATCTTTATCCTGCTTAGCCATAGAGTGACCATTCCACGGCTGTATCGTGGAATCGGCAAAACAAACATATATCGTACCGCTACCAATCAGGATTGTGGCACAAATCAAATATACATTTTTCCAAGCTTCAAAAGTTTGCTAAAAAATTGTACGAACATTAGCAGGACAATTGCAATGATAGGACACAAATTTCGCACTTACATTATTCAGCGTCAAGGCACCAACGATATAGGTGGAAATGAAACCTGGCATACAGCCGATTGTACCACAGATGCCAAAAATTATGCCTGCAAAGTTGGGTGCAATATCGATCATAGACGACATGGGCCCCGAAGATCCCGCTCCTTGAAACATGGTGGCCAATGTAACGAATGTTATGGCCAATATGCGATTTGTACCAAAATACGCTAGAGCCAAAACGAACAGACCGTTGACAGCGCAACCTGTGAATAGTTTGATTCTTTATTAAAAAATCTAAATTTTTGTTTATTTTATAGCAACTTCGGGGGAAAGCATTTTTTCTCTCTTTATTTTATAGACTTTAAAGTCTTGACAGCACCATTAAAGGTGCCGCTCAATTTGTGATTATGGTACAGGGTGGCGCAATAGAACGTGCATATTGCATCATCTTTTTTTGCGGGGTAGAAAAGGCGCGAGCGGGGGGGGCCTACATCGTTGGATTGGCGGGCTCATGGAGTTTTAGTTGCTATGAATCACTTTGACGGAAAGCGTCGCGCATTTTGCGTGCGCGCATTTTACGAGAACTCTCGTTCATATATTGCTACTAGGCGACTATATTGTGCTGAATATGGACTACGGCGAATTAGTGAAGCTCCGAGTGTCAATTTAATTAAAATATGGGTAAAGCGTTTTGAAGAGACCGGTTCAACATTTAAACTACGAGCAAATGGTCGCCCAAGAACATCTAGGACCGAAGACAATGTTGAGAGAGTTATGGAGTCAGTACGAGGAAATCTACAAATGTCGACTCGCAAGAGCTCGTCTGTCTTACAATTATCGCGACAAAGTTTGCAACGAATTGGATTTTAAATTGCATCCGTATAAGCTGCAATTAACACAAGAATTGAGAGAGTCTGACTTCATAGCAGGGCTCGCATTTGCTAATGAAATGCTTAATCGATTTTCCAATTTTGACAATATTCTTTTCTCTGACGAGGCTCATTTCCTTATGAATGGGTTTGTAAGCCGTCAAAATTGTCGTTACTGGAACAGTGAAAATCCCAAAATCAAACACCAGAAACCAATGCATAGTCCTAAAGTGACAGTATGGGCAGTAATGTCTGGCAGAGGAATAATTGGTCCTTTTTTCTTCGAAAATGCGCGGGGCCCAAACGTCACGGTTAATACGGAACGCTATGTTGAGATGTTGGAGGGATTTTTGGCTCCAGAAATTGAAAGTTCAAGAATAATAAATTCCAGAACTTGGTTCCAACAAGATGTAGCTACCTGTCACACATCAAATGACTCCATGGCGGTGGTGAGGCAGATGTTCCCTGGCAGACTGATTTCGAAAAGAGGTGATATCCCATGGCCCCCACGTAGTCCAGACTTGACGCCTCTTGACTTTTTTTTTGTGGGGATACCTCAAACACAAAGTCTACAGTAGTAATCCAAGAAACATCGTTCAGCTCAAGGAGAATATCCGTGGTGAAATGGCAGCCATTACACCAGTATTACTGAAGAAAGTTTTCAATAATTTTCGTTGGGGTTAGAGGAGTGCCGTCGTAGAGAGGGTCACCATTCAGATGATGTTATTTTTTAAAAATCAACTCCATTTATTACTCTACAATGCCTTAGATTTATTTTAACCATACCTTTTGTATTTATTTTTTAATCTATTGTTTAAATATGCACGTTCTATTGCACCACCCTGTATTTTTATAGAGAACACTTGGATATAATTGAAAACTATAGAACTCACAATGCAGAATTAAATATTTCAGGCCGTTGTCAAAATATACAAAATATCAGTATCCAGTTAAATTTCGACAAATTTCGACCAGTTAAATTGAACTGCAGAAACTTATCGTAGTTTCACAATTAGACGTAGACATCAGTCGATAATGTACTTTTGATTGGTTGAATGTAAATAATTTTTGGATATTATGATGAAAAAGAACTTTTTTTTATTAATAAAATCCGCAATCTGCAATATTAAATAAACCGATTAAAGTATGTTTCAAGTTAATTTGAATCCGTTGAAAAGTATATATTGAAGAAACCTTTCAATATGGAGATTTTTTCTAAGATGAAATCACATTCGCATACAATAATTCTGTATACGAAAAGCGTCCTCTAAGATACTTGCTATGTGGATAGTGTCTTCAAAAACGCTTCCCCGTATGGAAAGCATCTTCCAAAACGTTTTTTTTTTTTTGCCAATGCGACACTACGCAAATTTGTTCTAAGACATTTTTCAATGTGGAAATTTTCCGCTAATTCACATTGAGGGAAGGTGATCTCTATAATATTTTTTTATATGGAAACACTTTATAGAACACTTCTATAATATATGGAAAGAATTATTCACGAAATATTTCCATACAAAAAATATATCTTAAAACACTTATCTTTGTGACTCTACAAAATTTTGTTGCGCTTAAAATAGCAAATATTTTTCGCATGGAAAACGTCTTTGATGACATTTTTCTATATCGAATGTACCTCCTATGATACTTTTCTATATAGAAAATGACCACATTCACATTTTAAGAAAAGTTTTTGGCCGAAACACTTCTCTATTTAAGCAGTTCTAGGCAAGACACTTTTCTATTCGGAAAGTTTTGTTCAAGGCTCTTTTCCCAAAAATTTCATCCTACGTACCATTCTATACTTTTCTATAAAAGAATCAAATTGTGCAATTTCTGTAAGAAAATCGTTTTCCAAGGCACTTTGATACATGGAAAGTGTCTTCAAAACTTTTTTTTTGTATCACTTTTCCATAAGAAAGGCGTCTTCTAAGGCACTTTTTTATATGAAAGGTGCCATTCAAGGCCATTTCTTATATGGAAGGTGTCTTTCCTATATGAAAATTATATTTCAAAATATTTTTCTATGTAAAAGACGTTCTCCAAGACATGAAAGGTAAAATCAAAGACACTTTTCTATATGAAAGGTCCCTTCCAAGATGATATTCTATGTGAAAGGTGATTTCCAGGAAACTTTTCTGTATGAAAGTTTTTTTTTTCAATACACCTTTCTATGTAAAAGACGCCTTCCAAAACATTTTTCCATATACAAGTTCATGTTTTAAGGCACATTCCTTTATAAAGGATATCTTTCAAAGTTTTTTTTTTATAAAAGGCATCTTTCAGGCGACTTTTCTGTATCAGAAGTGTCTTTCAAGATACTTTCACACATTAAATATGGTAGTAAGATAAGTTTTCAAACAAAATGCGTCTTTGAACATAATTTTCTGTACGTAATTTAAATTCATGTACGCATTTCTAAGAATTTTGTAGTTTTTTATATTGGGAAACATTTCATGAGAGAGTGCATTTTGAGATATTTACATGTGAATTGTTCTGAACGAGTGTATACTTTTTATATTGATAAGATTTTTAGAACCCTTTTTTATGTTTTGCATGGTAAAGTATAATTTGATATGCTTAGTTAGAGAAATGTTAAGTAAGCACTCATTCGGAACCGTTTATAGTGACATCACTTATAAGGATGAAACAGGTAAAATAATGCAATCCTAAGGTTTTCCGATTTTTGCACTCATTCTATGATTGATATCGCTTACAACTATAGTCGGCTGTAACGACTTAATATCACTCGTTCCTTGAAGGTTATTGTAAACGATTTCAACTGCTCATCTTTTTCACTGTGGTTTATATAAAATTTTTGAAGTAGCAGTGGGTTGCTAACTGATTATGAAAACAGCTTCGTTTTTGCCGCCGATTCACAGTTTAGGAGATATCACACTTTAAAGCACTTATACTCGTACTTAGGTGTTATTGGTTATGTTTAAAGAAGCCCATTTTTTGGGGGAAACTGTTGTTGTAACCACCATGAAGAGTTCTACGGATGACAAAGTGGAAACAAAATCAGAGCAATATTAAATTAAACCACAAAACACGTCAGAGGCTAGAATTTATGCGAGGTGAAAACGTTAATCTTAACAAATCAGACCGTAAAAACGTTTACTTTCTGGAAAACAAATCATTTTGAACCATTTTCTTCATAATTCCGACTGAAGAATCAAAGTAATTTTGAATTTTGATTATGATTCATGTATATAAAATGAAACTACAAATAACTCTTTTAGTCTACGAAACATCGTGTTTCATTTGTCAGTTTTTAAATTTAAAGGAAATAAAGAAAATTTTTAAAAAATTGTTGATCTCTTGTTATACGGAGCTATCCATTTAGTGGTTTCAAAACCCCTGGTCTGGAAAGGCAGTCAGCTGTTAAATACCTGCCTGTACATCTGAAGTACATATTATTTATTTAGTGAAAGGTTTGCCATGTACGAATAAGGATCGTTTAACAACTGAAGAATGCATAAAAATAGTTAAATCTTACTACAATAGTGTTGATTCAAACGGGGCTGATTATGGTTGTCAGAGACTGGAAGCGTTACAGATATGGTCAGGCCTGTGAGTTATCGCAAAGTACGCACTGCCGAAAATATCGCTTCTGTTAGTAAAAGTGTGGCGGATAATTCGAATTTCAATCCAGAGCGCTATGGTCGTACGATAGCCGATTTTTTTGGCCTGCAATTGAAGATTATGAACTGAACGATATATGGTTTCAACAAGATGGTGCCTCGAACCACACAACACATTCGATTTTGGGTTTATTGCACGAGGAGTTTCCAGAAAACGTATTTTCACGTTTTCGGTCCCAAGATCATGTGATTTATGATGATTAAACTTTTTTTGTGTGGGTTTACCTCAAAAACCGTGTTTACACGGATAGTCTTCAAACATTGGAGGATTTGAGAATCATCACTTGTCAATTTATCGCAGAGATACCGTCCGAAATGTGCGAAAAAGTGGTCGAAAACTACCTCAAAAGGAGCCCTGATGCAACCAATCCAAAAGTGGTCGTTCAAATGACATTGCATTTTGTACATTATAAAGAAATAAAAATATCATAGAAATCATAGTTTTATGTGTGTTTTATTTAAGTTTGTTTTTGAAACCGAAAAATGGATAATCCGATATATGGCAATATAGACCATTTTTATTCGCAGTACCCTCACGCTCTGCTTATGTGAGTAAGTTTTTGGTTATTGTATCGATTTTCAATAATTTCGAACTTAGTCTACATATGATTATGATACATTTTCGTACAAAATTGTAGCCGTTATTTCTAGCGATGTGGACGATATCGTTCTTTCTACGCTTTATGGGTCGCAAATGGACTTTTACAGGTAATGCAAGTTGAAAACAAACTTGGTGAAGGGTATTAACCCAATATGGTATTAACAATTGAGAATGCCGATATGATATTGGAATGCTAAAGTCTTTCCTTGTGAACCGAAACTTAATCGATATTCTCAAAATTTGTAAACCACTATATAACTGTTTCGGGAAAACGCAGTCTCAGGTAAGATTACAATATTGAGTTTGAAGAAGCCTGCATTGAAGGTTGGAAAAGGTATTATTAGACCTTAGACAGGGCAACAATCTATAATATTTTTGCTTCAGTATATTAATGGTGCTGATAATGAGTAAAGCCAAAGATATCGACACCATTGATCTACAGCAGTGAAATGTTACTACAGCGATCTCAAAATTTGAGAATGAATCCGCAGAAGAGAGATTTGGGACAAACGGCGGAATAATACAAGGCTTGCATTGTTTGAGCTATGTTGTAGGAATGAAGAAAAATACTCCGATAATGAACTTGAAGGGCGGCCCGTAACAGGTAACCAGCAACTTTTAGTTTCTGATTCATTTTTAACAGCCGTTTAAGTAAAAGGTAGAAGTGAGAAGATAGCACCGTTTGCCGAAATTGTGTAACCAGTCCTACCATTGTAGGCACAAGTTTTAATTGGATTCCATAGCACTTAATCAAACAA
The DNA here is from genome assembly GCA_019455685.1 of Philornis downsi. Classification (NCBI taxonomy): domain Eukaryota; kingdom Metazoa; phylum Arthropoda; class Insecta; order Diptera; family Muscidae; genus Philornis; species Philornis downsi. The sequence continues at coordinate 60,112 of JAHXMU010025651.1, read as the reverse complement.
TAAACTTACAAATGCCAGTGGCCAACTTCCGTACATTCGTTCGGCTCATTTTGCCAGTTCTTAAAAGATAATCAGCATTTAAGGAGAATGCATAAGCGAACGAAACTCTCATTAGATGTGGCAAACCAGAGAAAACACCAGTCTGGAAGAGAAATCAATCATATGAATATCACATATCAATCTGCTTTATGAAATTTTATATTACCGCTCTTATGTCCCAGTTATGTATAACCTTGAAATACGTTGGAGTTTGAGTCATAAGCGTAAATAGTCCCCAAACACCGCCAAATTGGCCAATGACATTCATCCAAACGGGCTTCGATGTTACTATAGATTTCCATGGAGTTTTCAAGGCATTTGTGCTTTGCACCATATTCCTGAGAGGTTTTTCGATATGTTCCAATTCCATTGAGCTAATGCGTGGATGTTGGTCAGGGCTATCATATACGAAATATAACCATCCTAACCACCATAGGGTTCCAAATATACCCGAGATATGAAATACCCATTCCCAGGAAGACCAATGCATGACATACGCAAATATGGGATAAAAAACAGCAATGCCTACAGAACTGCCCAAGTAGGAGGTAACAAATTTGCTGCGTTCATTAGGCGGTATCCATTTGGCCGCCATATTGTGCATGGCAGGCCAAGATAAACCCTGAAAGCATTATAATTATAGAACCAACAGAAATGAATTATGCAAAATATGAATAAAAAATTACCGTTAGCAATCCTTGGAGAAGTCTTAGCACGATTAAAACTTTCAGGCCCATGTATGCAGCCATTGGTATCAAGAAGCAAATCCAACAACTAATCACATTGGACAGGCCAAACACAAGTTTGGTGCCATATTTTCTAGCCAATATTCCTCCTGGTATTTGTGTTAGCCAGTGAGTCCAGAAAAATGAACCCAATGCTAAAGCCTGTTCATGTTCATTCCAGTGAAATTTGTGCGTTGTCAAAGAAGTCTAAAAGAATAAGGTAAGATGGAATAAATTACTTAAAACCAACAAAGCAGAGGTTTCTGATGGCCTGGCGGTAAAGCCGTTTAAAACCGGTGGTGATGAGTTGATAAGCCACATGCATTAGCTTCTAAACACGAATTGGCTCAAGTAATGCAAGCCCGATTATGGAATTTTGGTTTGGTATACTAGTACATGTAACCATTACAGCAGTATCAGTCTTTTATCCATCGCTTTTAAGGTTCCGTCGAGTGTGACGTATGAAAGACTAAAGCCAATTTTAGCTGACCTGGTAGGACCTTATCAGTATGGCTTTAGGCCTGGTAAATGAATACCTGATTAGATATTCACACTGCGGAAAATTCTGGAGAAGACCCAAGAAATCCAGATTAAAGTACACTACCCTTTCGCCGATTAGAAAGCTGACTTCGACAGTCCCCTACCAAGTTTATACATCTTTATAGGATGACGTTGACAGGCACGAAGTCATCACAAAAAGATAGATAAAAATCTTACACTAAACAAGGATTTAATATCGCTTTAGACAAGGTAAATCACTGACTGATTAGAAACTCACACTGGGATAAATTCTAGAGAAGACCCAAGAAAACCAGATTGAAACATATCATCCTTTCGCCGACTAGAAAACTGTTTTCGACAGTCCTCTATTGCAAGAGTTGTATGAGACCATGGCTGAGTTTGATATCCCTGCGAAGTTTCTACATCTTTGTACGATGACACTAATAGGCAAGAATTCATCAATAAAGATAAGTACAAATCATATACCAAACAAGGATTTAGACAGGTCGACAGTTTGTCGAACGACCTCTTGAATATACTGTTAGAGATGATTATGAATAAAGTTGTAGTAAACACGCCTAATATCATCTTCAACAACAACGGTGTAGATATTATTGCCAGAAAACAGCAAAGAGTTACTGCAGTCGTCTCAAGCATTGGAAGGGAATCAGGAAAAATTTAACTAGTGATAAACGAGAACAAAACAAAGTTATTTATTTGGACGAACTTATAGTATACTAGTTTGGCACACTGAGTGAACATTGATAACTATAATTTTGGAAGGGTATATGTACAGGGTTGCCCATATTCGACGGACCCATGTTTTTTAAAAAAAATCAAAGAAAAAAATAAAAATTTGGCGGTTGGCAATCTTATTCATTTAATTTGTTCCAAGTAGATTTGTTTACATCAATTTTTGAATATGATATCTCTCAAATGGCCGCCTCTGGCGTTGATGGCGTATTGTGCCCTTTTTGCAGCATTTTCCATCGTTTTCGCCAACATTTCGGCCGGAATAGCGGCTACTTCTTCACGAATGTTGTCCTTGAGCTCTTCTACGGTCCTTGGCTTGTTAACGTAAACCTTTGACTTCAAATGTCCCCACAAGAAGAAGTCAGCGGGCGTCAAATCGGGCGAACGCGGTGGCCAGTCCAAATCACCACTTTTCGACATCAAATGGCCCGGAAACAAATTCTTCAGAAAATCGATTGTTATGCGACTTGTGTGCGGTGGAACGCCGTCTTGTTGAAACCAGAACTGCCTCATACGCTTTCGACGAATAATTGGCATCACAAAATTGGTCATCATGTCGCGATAACGCTCCTGGTTGATGGTAACAACATGGCCATTTTCGTTTTGGAAGAAAAACGGCCCAATGACCGTTTTTGCACTAACGCCGCACCAAACTGTGACTTTTTCGTCATGAAGAGGCAATTCTTGAATCTTCTGAGGATTTTCAGTGGCGTAAATGCGGCAATTTTGCTTATTTACGGTCCCATTCAATGTGAAATGGGCTTCATCGGACATGATAATTTTGTTCCAAAATTGCTCGTCATCATCGGCCATTTCGATGACTCGTTGGGCCCATTCCAATCGACGAGGCTTGTCCGCAGGCAACAATCTTTGCGTCAATTGAATTTTGTACGGGAACAAATGCAAATCAACGCGAATAATCCGTTGTAAAGTAGACCGAGCCATGCCCAACTGCTGAGAACGGCGTTTTTGGGATGTTCTTGGGGACCTCTCAACACTGGCTCGTACGGCAGCGATATTCTCGGCCGATCGCCTTGGTCGACTTTTATTTGGCCTCTTCGGATTAGAAAGAGCCTCACCAGTCGAAAATTTGTCGTATAAACGCTTAATGGTGTTCTTAGAAGGCGCACTTCTCACATTTTTTAATATTTTAAAAGCACGTTGAGTTTTCACAATTGACTTCTTCTGTTGAATGTAAATTTCAACTATTTCAGAGCGCTCGCGTGGCGTGTATTGTTCCATGGTAAAAATCTGCTTGGACTGACGCTTCAAACGCGGTATGTCATTAAGCGATCTGACATCTCTGTCAAAAGTTATGGCGTTGCCAGATGGGTCCGTCGAATATGGGCAACCCTGTATATGCCTGAGATGCCAAAAACTAAATCCAAAATTGCACATATATTTCATAAATCAGCATGCTATATAAGTATAAGGTTAGTAAACGGAAGTTCATTATTTTCGTATGACATGGAATTTCGAAATTTCGAATGATTTGTTTTGATAACTTGTTGAGATTTTGAAGGTAATTCCATTGTGCTTCTCTCGTAGAAAACCTCGTAAGTATTGTCAAAAAAACTGGGACTACCGATAGGTATTGGCGATAATACCGCGTTCAAACTATAAGGCGGATGCATTAGCTCTTAATGAACCTGTGTCACCAATTGAATCGTCTGAAGAAAGTTTCTATAAGGACAACGCCAGGCCATACAAATCGATAGTGTTTAGCCTAAATAGCCTAACAATTAGGAATTATAGAGGACAAAGTTAATTTCGAAATTCGACCAATTTGTGTGGGGGTACTGCACCACAATGCAGTCCATTTTCATTCCCGGACTCCGCTTTGGAAACTGCTTAGTGAGTACTAAATTGAATGTTTTTGTTTTTATTGAATAAAAGATATGCATCTATAAATATACAGGCTAAGTCGGCCATTTTTATCCATATGAGGCACTAGAAGAGGATTGATTACTTGGCCGATTTTTCTTTAGTTTTACCCAGCGTTATAAATTAGTCAACGGACAAAACTGTAGATCGTTAGTCAGTCAATTGGGAGTGACAGGAAAGATTTGAAAAATTCGAAAAATTGTTCAATTTGTGTAGAAAATACCAGAAGCAGCTGGTTGATACATTCTGGTTTCTGGAACGCAACCAATTTTCAGAAGTTATCGTGTTTACCAGCCAATCAGATAGACGGATGTTGTCCAAATGACCACGAAACATATTTGGTGAAGAAATACTTGATGCTTCCTTCTAGGTATTAAATTATTTCCGCATCAAATCATACATATTTTTATTGGCTTCAGGAACAGTTATAAAATTTGTAAATATTATAAATGTGATCGACATGCAAAATTATGCAATATTTGCAAAAAATATTGTAAAGAAATATTTCAGCTTAGATAAAAATCTAAAACCTTCTTAATCAGCAGATTAATATAACAGTGCGGACAATTTGATAGATTCAACTATATTTAAGGTCTGTGTCACCCACTATAATAAAACTTCTTTAGAAGTTTACGTTTGTCCACTTTTTTAAATATAATACAGGGTGTCCGTCGGGAAGGTATACTACTCTTGACAGTTCATATTTGGCAGTCGTGAAGTAGAGATGTGGCAAATTTATTATGGAAAAATATTCGATAAACCAACGTGTTTTAATCGTTAAAACATTCTATCAAAATCAATCAATCGATTATTGTGACGATGAGAAAGTTACGTGAAATTTTTGGGAGCAACAACGTGCCAACAAGACGCACTATTTATCGTGTACTGAATGATTTCAAAGAAATACGGCCTGTAGCTGATAGGGCCAAGCATGTACCACAACGTACTGTAAGATCGGCTGAAAACATTACTGCTGCTCAAGAAAGTGTTCCAAACAATCCATCAATCTCAATTCGACGCCGCGCTCAGGAACTTGATTTTCAAAGAACAACTTTGGCCACAATTTTGCACAAGGATTTGCATTTGTTTCCATTTAAGATTCAGTTGACACAAGAGCTTCTTCCACAAGACGATTTATGCCGTCGTACATATGCCAATAGGATGTTACAGCTCGCCCATGACAACCCCGATTTTTTCATGAAAAAATCATAATGAGCGACGAGGCACATTTTTACTTGAATGGATATGTGAATAAACAAAGTAGTCGGTTCTGGGCAATGGAAAACCCTCAAATTATTCATCAGTCACCTTTGCATCCATTGAAAGTGACAGTCTGGTGTGCAATTTGGTCAGGAGGAATCATTGGGCCTTCTTCTTCTTTGAAACTGAAAACGGCGTAACGGTAATTGTCAATGGGGAGCGATATCGTGATATGATTGAAAACTTTTTAACGCTACAACTGCATGCTTTGGGCTTGATCAACATGTGGTATCAACAAGACGGTGCCACATCGCATACAACCAGGATTACAATGGAATTACTGCGAGACCTATTTTCACAACAAGTTGTTTCAAGAAATGGTGATGTTGATTGACCTCCACGGTCGCCTGATTTGACTGCTCCGGCCTTATTTTTGTGGAGATATCTGAAAACCAAGATTTATGCAAACATACCAGAAACGCTTAAGCAGCTCAAACAAAATATTCGTGATGAAATTGATGAAATACCACGTGAAAGGTGTGAGAATGTAATGAAAAATGTGCTCAAAAGGGCTTGCATTTGTGAGGTTAACAGAGACGAACAATTATCTGATATTGTATTCCATACATAATTGCCGACACTAAATAAAACATTTATCAATATAACATCCATTTCGTTACATTTAATCAAAAATTTTAAACAAACAAAGTAGTATACCTTCCCAACGGACACGCTGTATTTCAAATTCATACACTTTCACCAAAAAATGTAGAAGCCAGTCAAAAAGAATCACATTTTCACTTCTTCTAAAGATACAATCCGAGCATATTTATCGCTTTCATCCAAGCAGTTTTAAACCATTTCCATAACTTCAATAGTGAAGTATTTAGAAGCATTAGTTTGATTTCCATTTATAATTCCTGACAATTAAAGCAAAACATGTTGGTTTAAAATACTGTTATAAAAACGTAGAACGTAGTCGGCTTAAAGAAGCTCCAACTAAAGTTTATGGGAGAAACATTAGTTTATCCTCCTTGTATGTGATAACCGGTGTACTAAGTTTATCATTCCATTTGTAAGAACTACAAATACTCAGAGAGCCAATAAGGATATTCATTTTCTATCATATTATATAAAAATTTATGTCGTAATATCCGTCCCCAATATTGTGGACTCCAGTTAATTGTATTGTATACACCCTGTATAGGCTTTGAGCCTTTGGAACAGCAGTTCAGTTCCTGTCTATAGGTTTTTCATGGAAAATATCAAATCCTTAGGAATCTGCGGCCAGATTTTGTAATAAAAATCAGCTTTGAGGACGCTTTTTCAAAAGCAATCTTTTTTTGCAATTATTTATATTGAGGAAATATTTTCCGACTACATGTTTAAAAGAAACATTTTCTAGAACGAAACGCAATTCTTTTGAATTGCGTTTTGTTATAATTTGCTACCAGGAATTATTATTTTCATCATATCTACATAACTGATGAGTATATAGTTAAGGTGCTCCATAATGTAGTGCTTCCCTCCTCTGACAACCCTATACTAATATCATTGGTGATTATCCAATTTTTTATCATTTTCCCGTCACAAAATGTGATGAATGTTTGCTTCTTTAGATGCACTTTTTTGCAGGGCTTACCTCATTTGCCGTATGTTCCAAAAAGTTGTTATCGGAAGATAATTCTGTGGGTTTGCTTTGATTGAATGTATCGGTTATAACAGAACTATCATTTCCAATGCCTTTGATGCCAGAACTATTCGATACCTCTAGTTCAGCAGCGGACGTTTTGTTTGCAATAATGGATTGCTGGCTTAACAATGGTTCTACTGATGAGAAGACAGCAGGAGTGTCTGATGAATTTTTCCATATCGAAGACGCTGGTGAGGGTACAACCATTTCCACAATGGCTATGTTAAGATTGATGAATATCAAGTAATTTATGGAAAAGCCGACAAACACGAAATACCATAAAACTGTGCGTGCTTGAACTATGAACCATTACAAGAAAAGTGATCGGAAAATGTAAAAATAAAAGAAGATTATTATATAATACGAAAATATCATATACGAGTAGATTTCTTATATGATCTTACCAGCACTCATTTTCCTAACTTTGTGTGTCAATATGAACAATTTAAATTTATCACTTAGCTCATGTGTTAAGCATACATTTTTTTTATTTATATACTTAACGTCTGCTGCTTGTTGTTCCTATTTAGAGTTCTAGTAGTGGAATGAGTTCAATTTCCCCAAGAGATCTTTATAAGGGGTGGTAAAGTAAATTTCTGAAGTGATTATATTTTGTTTCTGATAAGGAATGTTTTGTAACTTTTGTGCTCTCAATAGAGATTTCAGTGAAGAATTTAGACGTTGTAGTAGGTTGAACCGGCTTGCAATTATCTCTTTCTCTCTTTCAGTGGTGTTAATTACGATCATTGTATGGTGGCCCCTGAAATACTGAATATTAGATAAGACGTAATTTTACCATCTGACTGTATTAACTGTATTAATAACAACCTAATGTATTAACATAAAAGACATTTAGAGATTGCAATTTGCCGGAATTTGTCCTTTCCCGCGAAATTAAAACATAGCATATCTTGTAAATTATTGGGAGTGCATTTATGTTCATTTATTTTGAAAAACCATACATTATGTTTTATTTAAAATATTGCCCATCGGTAGCCACTACTTTTACCATTTTATTGCCATCATCCGAGCACTTCGTTAATGGAAAACTTCATCTTTTGGGGATATGAACTTCTACATAGCCCCACGGCTAACGAACACGGGTAATTCCCTTCAATCGTTAGATGAATTAAAATGAAATTTGTAGGAATTATATTGAACTACATTGAACCAAATTGTATTACATTGCATTGCATTGAATCAAATTTAATTATGTTGAATTGAATTGAGTCAAATTGAATTATATCGAATTACATTGAATTACGTTGAATTACATTGAATTACTTCGTGTAAAACAATTTGTAAATATTTTGTATACATATATATTGTAAAAAATTGTCTATTCATTTGTTAGTGTAAAGGCTACTTCAACCAACCGTGTGATTGTAAGAACCCCTATTTGGTTACGTCCATGTGGCAACCCAACAGGGCACGGAGGTCTCATGGTTGAAACCAGTGATAAACTCGGTGTCTTTTTCCGCCAGATGCACTCAAAGTAAAATAAAAATAAATAATGTACAAGTTACTGTAGTATGTGAGTGTAATTTCTCTAAGTGTATATTCTAGAATAAGTCGTTTTAGTATGAATGAAGCAAATGAATGAAGGGAATTAATAAAGTTAAGGTTGATGTGGAAATACGTTCCACGATACCAAATTACCAATCTCTTGCTTTCTCATCTCCTTACACACAAAATCCCACGAAAGTATTCCCATCCCCCAAAGAGCCTAAGTTATTCACAAAACCCATCAATTTATTTTATGAAACCTAAGTCCCAAAAATAACTGACATATTAAGAATTTAGAAATTATATTTTACAGGAGTCGATCCAAGATTTGGTTTCCTCATATGAGGTGAAGCGCTGTTTAGACAGGCTACGTGCTATATCATCCATTGGATCAAGTAATAATCAGAAGAGGCTATGTATGGTGTATATAATGAGATAGGACATTCCAATTGTGGGTTCTAAATAGGTTTTGATGGGATGTGAACGAATATTGTCATGTATTAGAGCAATTTTGATGTATGCTGAGTAGTAGCGGATGCGTTTTTCCTTGAGTACTCGGCTTAATCCCAAGAATTGCATTCGGTGTAGGATATTGGCAATGGTTTCATCTGATTTGAACAACCCATAACACCAAGTTGGTTGGAAAGATATTGTTTTTTTTTTCCATGACTATTCGCTTAAGCTATTGATGTTGAAGTATGACTATGTGATCCCCATGATCTGACTATACGATGGAAACATCCCTTTCGATTACGCCTGGTAATCAGCAGTGCAAACGTGCAAACTCAATGTTCAACATCTCTAGACTTCAGCTTATATGGAACTCAATTTGCTTCCTTTTGAATAATTCCTAACGATTTTAAACGTTGTGATGAAATTGGCTGTTGAGCCTCTTCTAATATAATTGCAAATTCTTCTTGCAAAAATCTTCTTTCTTTCGATTGCGATTTTTTTTTTATCAAACTCAGGGTTTTTAAAGTTTAAAACAACTCATGACAACATGTTCCGCTTAAAGCAGCACTGCCGAACACTTTTAAATGTAGTTGATGTGTCTCAGCTAAAAATTTTTTCAAATTAGAGAAGTTAATCAAAAGTTTCCGCTCATGACGTTTATTCGGCACAAAACTCGAAATCTTTGCGCAAAGAAGATTACATGTAATGTCAAAAAAATCTTTAGTACAGGGTGGCGCAGGAATCGTACTACAAACGCAAAACGGGGAACCATAATGATCGTTATTTAAAGATGTTGAAGGAGTTTTTTTTTACCCAATAATGCGCCGAGGACCCATCCATTCCAACAGCATTTGGCCCCAGCAAGATAGAGCAGCTGCACACGTAGCTAGACCGGTTGTGGCAGAAACTCCATTTTCCGTTGGCCTCAAGGTCATCTGACCTGACTGCATCAGACTTTTTTCTATTTGGTTAGATCAAACAAGAGATGTACAAAGCGAAACCAATGAATTTGACTGAATTGAAGCAGTTAATTAAAATGATAATTGAGGCGACCCCGACTTCAACCCTTTCGCCCGCAAGGAATAATTTTCTGGTTAGGTGTGAATGAGCATGGTGGTCAGTTACAGTCTATCGTCTTCAAAACCAATTAGTTATATAAAATAAAATCAAATTTTCCATAAAAAAGGTGAAATACATTGATGAAAAAAAGCTATTTGAATTTTTTCTTGTATCACAATCGGGGAATGGGGAAATTCTTGATTTGGTCCCTCTGATTGTTATTCACTTGGGAGTAACCAGATCCCTTTGCAGAATTTCCCAAGCAGCTCACGACTTCCGATCTCATCTTAAAAAATGTTATCATGAAAATACCGAGGAAAATAATGAAACGAACCCACCATTTAAGGATATGCACCTGGAGGACTAGCGGATATCCTCGAAAGATATATACAAAATAATTGGTGCGCCACCCTGTATGTCACGATTATAGTGTTGCCAGATGTTCCAGCTTACAATATATCATTTTACCTCTAGCAATGTCAACCATATCTTACTGGTACGACCATATATTGAAAACATCTGAAATTTATTTATACAGTGCGATAATCAATGCAGGAATTGTTAATTGTCAAACTAAGATAATAATTAAAAAAGACAGCATAAAAATGCTAACCTTGTGAACTGTTGCAAATGCATGTTAGCATAAAAATTTAACTTAAGTGCAGCAATTGTCGTTCATTGTATTGATTTACAGTTTCGTCCAAAATATTCGTATGAGAAAAATCGACCAAGTAACCACTTCCATTATGATACTTCTCGCACAAATGGCCAATATAACCCATATATTCTTAGCTTCATATCTTTTAATCAGTTGCATTGAAATCAGCGAAATTTGCATCACATCATATGTTTCATAAACAGTTCTGAAAATGAAATTGGAATGCAGTGTCTTGTACCTCCCATACAAGATGACAGTTTCATGCTCTAACTTCGAACATTTGCAATGTAACGTTTTAGTTAAAGTTTCGTCAAATGTGTTGTTTTTTAATACGTGGTAACATTTTAAAAATCGACCGGATAACCAAAACCTCTTTGAAAGCTAACTCCCATACAAAATATCTAATTTATTCAAAATATTCCCAGGTTGATACGTCCCATTCATTTGTACTAAATTCAATATATTCAAGCATTCATCAGGCATTTAGTAAACTCTGTTCTGTGATTGCAAGTGGACTATATTGCCAAGAAATTTACGATGTATAGGTACAGCATCAACGCAATAAGACGTTATTAAAAAAAGACACAGGAGAAGTTGAAAATTATGCAATATCGCCAACTACTTAATAAGTACTCTAGATGTAGTCGAATAATTAAATCTACTTGCTTTTACGGTGCCCAAAATTAAGGCAACGTGAGCCAAAGTAAAGTGGGCAAAATTCAAAACGTAAAATCGAAGATCATACATTATGGGTGCTGTTTGGTCCATAATTTTATGAACATATCCACAGAGAAAGGAGGCCAGAAAAGATTAAAATTAATCAAGGATGCAGAAGAGAAAAACGCTTAAATGTTCTAGTTAGAAATCTTAGCAATCCTTTTGCACTTTCGGGTTCCGAAGATTAATGTTTTTTTATTTAAATTTCTTTTTCCATCTTTTTTTCTCTATCAGAAATAAATCTTACTTACCTACAGGTTTTAAAAGAAAATGTACTACCTTTTGACCTCTTGAAACCGGAATGTTTCAACATACATAATTCGATAGAGAGACTACGATATCTTGCAATTAATGTCAACCCAGCTTGTCATGTCCATTACATTCCAAAATATTTTGTAAATTTAGTTCTAGCCATTCAACTTTTACGCGTCTGGAACTTGGCTTCTTCGCTCGCATAATTTCCTATCCGCCTAATCTAATCAGGCCAATTGGCTGCTCTTAGAGTCTGGTTCCCATCTTAGGTATGCATTAAAATTTCAGCGCCTGATAAGAAATATGTGCATCGACGATTATACTTAAGGTTCGAAAACTTATTGCTGGGCTCCCTGAAGACATTGATTCAATAGCGCAAATAAAGCTCAAACCAGTACAGAAATTTCACTCAAGTGACTGATTAGCTTACATATACAGGGTTATCCATTTAGTGGTTTCGAAATGGTCGGTCAGGCAAAGTTGTCAGCTGATAAATGCCATGTGAAGTGTTATTTACTTGGTGAAAGTTTTGCCATTTACGAATATAGATGGTTTAACAACCGAAGAAGGAAGAACTATTTTCAAGAGTTACTATAGGATGGTGCATAAGTAACGTTAAGATTTGATCAGTGAATACATTTTTGGTTTAAGTCTTTTTTTCGTCCCTTTACAGAATTAACTAAATAATACTTGGGAAATTTATGATGGATAGACTCAGCATAGAACAAAAAATGAAAAGTTGTTCAATTTTCTTTCATGCTCGAAATGCTCCTAGCGCTTCAACAATTTACCGATTGGTTCAGCGTCTGTGGACTGTCTGTGATCTTCTGCGTGCTGGAAGACCTAGTGCAGTTCGAAATGAAGTGAAGTGAAGTGAAGTGAAGTGAAGTGAAGTGAAGTGAAGTG
>JAHXMU010025651.1:24870-47366 GCA_019455685.1 Philornis downsi | reverse complement strand
TCTCAGCAGTTAGAGATGTCTAGGCGGTCATTGCATAGAATTTTACATATGTCACACCCTTTCCCATATAAGAAGCAATTGGTTCACGAGTTAAAAACAAAGGATGCACAAGAACACATTCAAAATATAGTCGCCGTTAACGTTACTTATGCGCCACCCATTACAAAAGTGGTGATTCAAACATGGGCACTTTTTGTGCATTACGGGATGATTACGATCGTCATAATCAACCTAATGTGAAAGGAATTGGCAAAATTATAAAGAAATTTGGAAGGACTGGAAGCGTTGCAGATGTGGTTAGGCCTGTGCATCATCGTAATGTATGCCGCACCGAAAATATCGCATCTGTTAGTGAAAGTGTGGCGGATAATCAAAATTTCAGTTTAGAGCGCTATGCCCATATGATAACCGAATTTTTGTTGGCCTGCAATTGAAGATTATGCACTGTGTGATATGTGGTTTCATCAAGGCATTGTATTTCGAGCATAATGGAAATGCCCAAGCATTATAGCAAAATGAAAGCTTCATCGAAATCATAGCTTTATGTGCGTTTTATTAAATTTAACTTTTCAAACCGAAAAATGGTTAACGAAACTTGTGCAAAACATGGGTTATTACTTTATCTATCCTATTTCAAAATAAATTTTTTCATGAAATTTTATTTTTATGATATAAGTTATGTATATTCATAATATTTATATAATTACGTAATTTATGTAATAAATAAAGGTTATTGACTGATAAAATATATAGGTCACCTGAAGACTTTTATTTCTTGCGGCTGTAAATAAAAGTGTTTTGTTTTAATTGTCATTATTGTTAATGCAAAGAAAACAAATGTATGTTATTTGTATTCTTGATTAACTCGACGACTTGAGTTGCTTGAGCCTGAAAAGTGGCAGACGGAAGAGCGGCCGTCTCTTTCTATGCTAGACAAGTTCACAGCTTTAATGATAAGAACGTCATATTTTGCATGGAGAATACAAGTTCGCAAGCAAAAGCCGACAATACTCAAAATTTAGAATAACTTAGTAATATTAGGGGGGACTGAATTAATTGTGCAAATGTAAACGATATAAATAAATTACACTAGATCACAAAATAAAACAAAAAAAATCCTCACCTATTGCATTTGACTGTCATTTCTTATGGAAAATTTTCGGCTGAATCCGAATATGTCTGTGAAAATCATACCTTAATATTCGAAAAAGAAACTAAAAGTAAAATTTCTTTTCAGCATGTAATTTACAGCTCAGAATGTCCGAAGTTAATTGCAATTTATCAAACTCACTTTTTTTAAAACTGCACATTCGGATTCAGGGGAAAGTTTTATTAAATAAATAATAGTCAAATGCTATATGTCCGAATTTTTGTGATCCAGTGTTACGAATCAAAAGCTATTTTCTTCCCAAATGTGATATTTTTATAATGAAATAACTTTAAGTTAAATTTTTAAATCCTTGATAAAGTACAGTAGAATATACAACAAATTACGTGTAAAATCAACTAGACATTTCCAAATTGAAAATGTTTGTAAGTATTTGTTTGGATTAACAGTCAATTCAGTAATCATCCACATAGATGACGCGTTTCTGACTCCGTGGCAAGTCCACCTTTGTGACTGTAAGCATATGCGAATTAGATATTTAAACTATCTTGTCTTAGATACCATTTGACGAATCATGAAAAATGTGTTAGTTATGCCAATTTTAATGAAATACACACATTTTAAAAATCTGCCAACATCACGTTTCCACTAGAGAGAAACTGAAATCATTCCATAATTGAAACTATCAGGCTGTTGGCTATGAAATTTATCTACAACATATTTTAAATAAACTTATATATGGTTACTATCCCCGTTTCAAACATGTGTTATGTTTTTTATGTTTAAAGGATTACTTTTAATCCCACATACCTAAACGTTCGACTTACGACTGTAAAATATTAGGTAGCGGAGTTTAAACGAGGCCTTACAAGCTGCCAAAACGAATAACGCACAAAATGTTATTGAATGATTGTCGGCTAAAGATGAGTGAGCTAGCTGAAATGATAGGCATTTTGAAAAGAGTTGTACATCGTATATTGACCGAAAATTTAAAGATGAGAAAGCTGTGCGCAAGATGGGTGCCGCGCTTGCTTTCAATAGAGAAAACTCAGTTTTGTGAAGATGTTTTAGTGGAGTTTTTTTATAACCAATGATGAGAAATGGTCTCACCACTTCATACCTGAGACAACTCATCTGAGGAACAGTCAAAACAGTGGACAGGAATGGAAGAATCGTGTCCAAGGACGGCAAAGGCGGTTCCATCTGCAGGCAAGATCGTGGCGTCTGTTTTTTTGGACGTGCATGGGATTATTTTTTTTTTTTTTTTGGTTATCTCCAGAAAGGAAAAACCATCAGTGGCGAATATTATTCTAATTTATTGCAGCGTTTAGGTGATGAAATTATGGGAAAAAGGCGGTACTTGGCGAAAAAAGAAAGTTTTGTTTCATCAAGACAATGCTCTAGTTCACACATCCACTATTGCGATGGCCAAAATTAATTAAAGTTCAAATTGCTTTACAACGCACTTTATTCGCCAGATTTAGCTCCCTCAGATAATTTTCTGTTTCCAAACTTGGAAAAATCGTTCGATAGTAAAAGATTTGTCCACAATGAAGAGGTGGAGTCTACGGTTGATGGCTATTTTAAGGAGTATGACAGTTCTTACTATAAACAGAGTACAGAAGCTATTGAATATGACTGGAAAAAGTGTATCAAGCCAGTAGGAGGTTATGTTGAAAAATAAAGACAATTTTGCCAACTTTTTTGTGTCTTCTTTGTCAGCTAGTTTTGGGACCGCCTTTGTATATCGACTTAGTTTGTTCTTCTAATATAATATTTCATAATATGCGCATTCTATAGAAAAAATGGACTGGGAATAGATTATTTAAAAATACCGCTTAAAAAGGGTTTTAAAATCAATGAACCGAATTAAATGGCGATTGGAAATCTTCATTTACCTTTGAGAAGGATAGACGTTGAACTTCCTGTACCTAACGAATCAATTCGTACCATTTTATATGAAAGGCCTGAATTTTTTTACAACTCAATCAATCGGGCGTGGCTAATCGGATGATTTTACCAAACCTTAAAAAGCTACATATACAATGTACAAACATATATTATATACTGTTAGGAATGAATTAAGAGTTGGAGGAATAAAATCGAATATCGAAAAATTGGTGAATTTTGATGAGAGTTGGCAAAAACGATAGGCCGAAATAGTGCATTTAGAATACCACCCACCACGGCCTGGTAAAATATTAGGCGTTGATAATTTTTAACAAGTTCCATAGAGATTTATGACAGTTATTGTATGGTCGTATCAAACTATGCACATTTGTCACAGAGCACGAATTTTAATAATAATAAATTTCAACGATTTGTAATCGTTGCTCGTTGTTTAGTCTTTCCGTGATGAAATGGCAGAGTATACTGTACACTTTACACTTTGACAGAGGACGTTTGGACGCCATTACCAACCAGTGCTGCCTACCTGAAAAACTTAAATCTTAAAAAATCACTCTATACCTGTCATTTGAAGTGTTATGTACGAGTATTTTGTGAAAGGTTTACCATTTACGAAAATGGATCGTTTAACCACCGAAGAATGCGTAAAAATGGTTGAAATTTACTACAAAAACTGTGCTTCAAACGTGGACACTTTTTGTACATTACATCGTGATTATGGGCGTCATAATCGATCTACTATTCAAGAAATGGCAAGATTATAAAAAAATTTGAAGAGGCTGAAAGTGTTACAGATGTGGTAAGGCTTGTGCAACATTGCAGTACGTGCACAACCGAAAATATCGCTCTGTTAGAGAAAGTTTGGCGGATAATCCGAATTTGTCGCAATTGGGCCTATCTTACGGCTCCTTATAGCATATTTTGCATTTAGATTTGCACCTTCATTCTATTATAGAATCCAACTCACACAGCAACTAAAGCCGGCTGACTATTCACAACACCGTAGATATGCTGTTTGGATGCTGCAGCAAAGGGCTTTCAATGCTATTTTTTTCGAACTAAATGTTCTTCGGGGATGAAGCTAAATTCTCACTCGGTAATTCCATCAACAAGTAAAATTGTCACACTTGGGGGTGGGAGAACCCAGAAATGATTGTGGAAAAGCCATTGCATTCGGAAAAAGTGAGTGTTTGGTGTGCATTATAGTATGGAGGTGTCATTGGACCGTATTTTTTTGAAAATGACGCTGGAGGAACCATTAGTGTCAATTTAGAGCGTTATGGTCGTATGATAAACAACTTTTTTTAGTCTGCAATTGAAGATTATGAACTGGACGATATATGGTTTCTACAAGACGGTGCCACGTGTCACACAAAATTACCGATTTTGGCTTTATTGCATGAGAAATATTATATGGAAAGAGTATTTTCACATTTTGGTGACATCAATTGGCTATCAAGATCATGCGCTTTGGCTTGGTTCGACGTAGTGGTGCTACGTACTGCCCGTAATGTGCGAAAAAGTGGTCGAAAACTACCTCAAAAGTATCCACTGTTGCAAACAATCCAGAGGCGGTCATTTAAATGATATTGTTTGTTGTACATAATGGCAAGGTTCAAGCATTATAATGAAGTAAAAGTTTCATCGAAATCATAATTTTATGTGTTTTTTATTTCACTTTACTTTTGAAACCGAAAAATGGATAATGATAATTACAGAATCCCCTCGGTAACAAATTATAGATATAGCCAGTGGCCATATATACGAGTACCTCGATTCTTATCTTACTTCCAATTGCCCAATTGACCTCGTGTCACGCATTTAGTACAGCGAATGGAGAAGAATTGCACTGCCACGCCCGTTAGAGTACCGCACATACAAATTGTCCCTTCTACATTTCCCAAAAGCAGGACTTCAAAAACTTAAAATGTTGTTTCTTTTTTTGTGTTTTTGTGCTTTAATTTAGAGTAGTTTTTTGCAGCAGCACAAAAGGACATTGAGGTATATGTAAGTCAGCTCAGCTGGCTGAAATTTCTGTATTGGTTTCATTTTAATTTTTACCATGTTTCTGCGATTTATATTCACTAAAAAAATTCGATCGCAGAGTGTTGTTAACGCTACACCACATATTTCTTAACGAGCATATAATCTTTGAACTTTCACTTCAGTTTAACGCTGCGAATAATCGTTAGTCTCCATAGTGGCCATTACAAATCAGATTGGCAACGCCCAACGTGGGTCTGACCGTAATTAATGATATATTTACACTTGAATGTTGCACCTACGCTTTTGAGTTGCTGTTTTTCCTGTTCCCTCGTCCACTCCGAGGAGCAGGATTGAGAATTGTGAAAAATAAATACAATTCCGACACTAGACCAGAACCAATGAATTATAGAATGTTGATTGCAAACATCGTAAGGGACTGACTGTCAACAATGTGAACCGACGGCAACAACTTGCAGGCAATAAACACGGACGCATGAACCCAAAGACGGAGGCGGCATCACATAGCGACGAGGCGAATCCACTGCGGGTAATGAAGCCAAATGCCATAAAAAATCTTAACAATATTGTAAAGATGACAGTATTAAAAAAGAAAAATGAAAATAAAATTGAGCGAATGCGGTAAAAAAACGAATACAATTGAAAAAAACTATGGAAAACATTGTAAATTCGCACAAATTGACGGCAACATATCTTTAATGTTTGTTGCACGGTTCCACCGCGGACCGGGTGTGCTGTATGCGAGTGTGCTGTTGTTATTTGTGGCCTGAACTTGATATGCCATAAACGTAAAGGTTTATGGTTGATGAAACCACAAGCAAACCAAACCAAAGCAAACGAGACCAGAGCGAGCCGCAGGAACCTCAGTACAATGTGGCAACAAACCAAAGCAAATGGACGAGTACTCATATTCTCTGGAGCAACAAATGTAATGAATGTGTTGTAGTTGTCATCATGGTCATCTTTATGGTGGTGCATATCAAACGGGAAACCGAATATACGGATGTCCGTGGGATGTTCGAAAGGTATTGCGACAAATTCGTATTTATTTACGACTTTTCTATTAGAATTGTTATGATCGAATGGAGAGACATGCTGAAATGGTATTCGCATTGCCTTTACCCACTCAGTTTCAAGGTGATACTTTGAAAGCTGCAGGGTTATCCAATTTCCAGGTTACCATATACGAACATGGATCGTTTAACAACCGAAGAACGCGTAAAAATAGTTAAAACTTACTACAAAAGTAGTGATTCATATGTGGCCTTATAATAAAACAAAATTTTCTTCAGCGATGAAGTTCATTTCTCACTCGGTAGTTATGACAACAAACAAAATTGTCACTTATGGGCCTCGCAGGACCCAGAAGTGATTATGGAAAAGCTATTGCAGCCGAAAAAGTGACTGTTTGGTACACATTATGGTCAGGAAGTGTCCTTGGTCCGTATTTTTTCAAAAATTACCTCAAAAGGATCCACTGCTGAAACCAATCCAGAGGCGATCATTTAAATGACATTGCATTTCGTACATAGTGGCAAGATCCAAGCATTATAATGACATAAAAGTTTCATCGAAATCATACCTTTATGTGTGTTTTATTTAACTTTACTTTAAACCGAAAAATGGATAATTCTATACTTGCACATCTACAAGTAAGTAACTTCTTCGTAATCTCCCGGGCCAGACATGATTTCAACGGGTGAACCACAAGCGGTGGCTGATGCGCTGATTCCACGGCTTGAGGAGCTCTATGTCGGCTGTATTGACCTAACATGTATATCCCTGTTATGCGGAGGGAGACCAAGGTGTTCTTTATTCCCAAAGTTTGGAAAACCTCTCAAAGATCAAAAGATTTTAGACCTATCAGCTTGTCATCGTTTCTTCTTAAAACACTGGAGAGACTCATTGACAGCTATTTTAGAACGAGCATAGACCGGAACCTGTTGTCAGATAGACAATATGTTTACTGCAAGGGTAAGTCCACTGAGACTGCTCTGCACGACTTGGCCGGATTAAACGCAGATTCACTCGCCGTCAAGGGGTATACTTTGGTAGCCTTTCTAGATATAGAAGGGGGCGTTTAATAATGTTTCTCCTGATAAGATAGTCGCAGCACAATCAAACCTGGGAGCAGACGTCAGTATTAGGAGTCTAGTGTACGATCTTCTCACGAAAAGACGTATCAGGGCTAAATTAGGGTCGTCGGACCTGAACAGATTTGTCGGTAGGGGAACACCCCAAGGTGGTGTTCTATCCCCTTACTATGGAACTTTGCTCTAAATAGTATTCTGTTCTCTTTAGAGGAGGCTGGTGTGAGGGTTGCCGCATACGCAGACGATTTACTACGAGACCGTTTTCTCCCGCCCACTTTGTTACAGTGAGAAGGGCTCTTTGAAGGATGTTCCTGAAAAAGTTCCCCCTAACTGGCAATATGAAAGAGCCCTTCTCACTGTAACAAAGTGGGCGGGGGAAAACGGTCTCGTAGTAAATTTAAATAGGACCGAAGTGTTTCTGTTCACCAGGAGGTACAAGATTCCACCTGTGGATTCTATCTCCCTGGGAGGTACTGAAATTCCTTTCGCGGACTGTGCAAAATACTTCGGTATGTTATTGGACAGGAAACTAAATTTCAAACTCAACATTCTGGACACGGCGAAAAAGGCCACAGTGGCGCTATATGCGTGCAAGAAGGCAATAGGGAAACAATGGGGATTAAGGTCTTGCATTGTTCACTAGTTGTATTCTGCCATAGTAAGACCGACAATGTCGTATGGAGTTATCGTCTGGTGGAAGGCTCTTGAGAAGTCAACATACTGTATGATATTGGGCAAGGCCCAAAGGATGGCTAGTCTGTGCATCACAGGTGCGCTCCATCCGATGCACTAAATGTAATTTTGCCTTTACTATCTTTGGGCATAATTAGTATGCAGACTGCCGCAGCTACGGCAGTAAGGCTAAGAGAGCTGCCACAGTGGTTATGGTCACAGTGTGATCCTTAACATGGTGCCTGGTAAAGGGTATCCCAACAAGATTTAAATGAATGATGCAGCAATTGAATTGCCCTCACTATTCACGGTAGTACCATACCTGTTCATAACCATGTGAAATATTTGGGTATTCACCTTGACCGACGTCTCACCTGGAAAAATCACATTGACTCAAAAATTACTCAATTGAAATTAAAAATGGCTCAGCTCCACTGGCTTATTGGCTCCCAGTCTACTCTCAGTTTGGAAAATAAAATCACCATCTACAAAACCATATTGAAGCCAATATGGACATACGGCATCCAGTTGTGGGGAACGGCATCGGCTTCTAACATAAATAAGCTACAGAGAAGACAGTCAAGAATACTGCGCCAAATTTGTCGTGCCCCATGGTATATTAGGAATGATAACATACACAAAGATTTAAACATTCCTTATAATTCCGAGGAAATAAAAAAATTATGCAGGTCACATGTATCGAAGTTGTCCTCCCACTCAAACCCACTCGCTCAAAACCTTCAAAATTTTCCCGCCCATATACGGCTAAGAAGAAAGGACACGCTAGACTTGGTCTGGTGATAAACAGTTCTGCTCGCCAAAAACAAGATCCGGCAATGGCAGGATACTTTACTTTAAGATAGGATTAAGATTTGAATACATATTGTAAATTTCGAAAGAAAGATCCAATAAAGAAAATGAATGAAAAAAAAAAAATTGAATTGTTTCTCTGGCTATATGACATGTGGCGCCGTCTTGTTGAAACTACAAGACTGTATGTCAACTTTTACACTGACGGCTCAAAACTACATAATCAGGTAAGTTTCGGGGTCTACTTCAAAGACCTAGGGCTAAGTATAGCAATGCTACAGCAACAGGCTTTCAATGTTGATTTTTCGAACAAAATCGATGAAGCCCATTTCTCACTCGCTGGTTACGATTTGGTACAAGTACGAGTACATGATTCATATAACTCATCATGTATTACACAATTTCGTAAATGCTTAGCTTTGCGGTTGGCCACTTGCTAAATTTTTTTCGTGTTATGTAGGCTAGTATCATCTCCTGAGATAAGCCAGTATGTTTTTGGGTGTAGACCTTCCCAATAAGCACCTTTCCATCTTTTCATGTGCAATATTTTGGCATTATTACTAGTTTCGACATTGAGACCTATACAAGTTTTTACCAAATTTCAAAGCCATATTTTGTTGAACTGTGTAATACTAGATATTATTTTTTCAATGCCCAGAAATTGCCTTAAGAAACAACATGGAATTCTTACAGTAGTTTCTTCTCAATTATTAAAGTTGCATTGCCTCAATTCTAGAACAACCTTTGAAGAATTGGGCTCATAAGAAAGTTTAAAGTACATATGTCTTATGGAACGACCCTCGTGCTGAAGTATGTACGTACAGTGCACACGCCCATTGAACGGTCTTTGATGAGGTAGACTGTTTTCGCTTTTTTAAGGTAATTTGTTGTTAAAGACACTTTCGAAAATGAAAAACTGGTTACGGAAATAAATGGCAGTGTACATCGTACTGACAACGTTGGGTACCAAATTAAAATGCGTTCGAATGCATGAAGCATCCACGATTTCCAATGATTTCCAACACATCCAGTATTAGGCGGTTGCTTTTGCATTAATTACCATTAATATTTTGATGGAGGCACCCCACTAAATCTTTATTGCTGAAAGAAAACAGCGATCAATGAATGCATCCAGCAACAACACTGGTTGTTTCGACTGTAGCAGCGTCATTTATCAACAATTAATTATGCTTATATGCGCTCGGTGCTGTGATCAGCAGGATACGCGGCCGCGTCTTATAAAATTCGGTATATGATGATTTTTCGAATTATTGGACGAGCATTGATCTGCTCTTCGATTGCCCGGACCAAAGTGTGTTGGAGAGTGAAATCTTTTGTTTTTTTTTTGATACATCGTGATCATCATCAGCATTGTGTGATGGAAAATCAGGATGACGACCATCATCATCATTCCGGACTGAAACGTTTGTTAATGGGTTTGAATTTGATTAAATCCCTGAGGCTGAGTTATTCTTTTCACTTTCCATTCAATCGTTTTTCGTTGCATTCACATCAACAAAACCTGTGGCGGGTGCGATGGACGCATTTGAAAATTAGCATTTTTTGTTTATTGTGTGGCGTGGTATCATAAAATACAAAATATGCTTGCATGTTTAATTTGTAGAAAATAATTTGAGAGCATAATTTATTATCTTTAAACTGCAATTAATTATTATTTATTGCAAACCGAAACGGAGATGGTAATGCTTTGGCCCCAAACACGCGCATAACATAAAAGAGACAAGTGGCTTAAAGACAGAAAGGCCTTATGTGCTAAATAGAAACGAAGCATATATGGTCACCATCAGTAAAGTAAAAATAATTTCATTATTTTTCCAATAGATGGCCTTAGTAATTTGAATCTCGCGTTGTATGATTGCGTTCGGCTTACACTAAATGGCTTTGGAAAGACAAGATTTCATACTCAAAAAAGTAGTAGTAGTAGACAGTTTTGTAATTGCTTCATCAAGAACTGTTTGATTGGTGTATTCAAAGGTGTATTCCAGAAAAGAGAAAATGTATCATATTTTACAGTTTCTCTTCGATAAAGGTGAAAATGTAGTCCAGGCGGGTGAATACAGTACCCATACAGTACCTGATACAGTAATAGCCAATCCCTAGTAAACTTCGTTTTGTCGATTCCGTCGTGGTAATTTTAATATCAAAAATGCACCAAGCTATGGAATGCCAATTGTCGAAAATGTCGATAGAATGTTGATAATCATAATCCTCAAGTTCGACCGCCATGTAAACAATATTTCGATTGCCCGAGAGATAAATATTGCATAAAAATTTGAATAAGTTTGGATACAAAAGGAAGCTCAATGTATGGGTGCCACAAGAGTTAACGCAAAAAAAACCTCACGAATCGCTGTTGAATTGTAACAAAATCGTCCCTTTCTAAAACGAATGTCGTTTGGAAATGCTACGTGTTTGGTGGAATTTGGTAGGTCATCACCCACTATGAGCGGGCCTGAAACTCTCAATTTGGACTCGTGCTGTCATCAGTTGAACTACCTGAAGGAAGCAACCACCCATCATTGGCCAATAGTAGAGGAATTGGGTTACATCAGAATAACACCAGGCCACACACATTTATAGTAACTCGCCAGTAGTTCTGGAAGCTTGGTTTTGAAGTTCTGAGGTATCCATCACATTGCCCGGATATGGCAATTGTGCGTTGCCAACTGATTACTACCTGTTCCTATCTATGACTAATAATTTTGCTAATGAAAAAAGATGGTATAAATCAACTGTCCTAGTTCTTTGCCCATAGGGACGAGGGTTTCTATGAGAGAAGCCTAATGGAATTACCTTCAAAATGGCATCAAGCTATCGATCAAAACGGTGAGTATTTTACCAAATCGGATCATTTTAACTATGCCCAATAAAGCTTTCAATATCAGGTAATGGTTTCTTTTCGTTACACCTTATGGCATCTCAGATGAGCAAAGGGTGGTTTTTTAATCGTAGTTTTTTTAAAAATCGAATAAAACACTCATCCGTCGTTTTATCGAAAAATTGTGTTCAGCGATGAGACTCATTTCTTGCTGAACGGATACGTAAGCAAGCAAAACTGTCGCATCTGGAGTGATGAACAGCCACTTGCCATACATGAATTACCGATGCATCCCGAAAAAACGGCAGTCTGGTATGGTTTATGGGCTGGTGGCATCATCGGTCCCTTTTTCTTCAAACGCGATCATGGAAGAGACGTTACCGTCAACGGCGAACGATATCGAGCCATGATACGCGGTTTTGTTTTGCCCCAATGATTTAACGCTTCTGGATTATTTCTAGGGTAGGGTTATGTCAAGCCGTTATTCTATCCGGACAAGCCGAATGCTATTGAAGCCTTACAGGATAACATAACACGCGTTATTCGTGGAATACAGGCCGAAATGCTCAAAAAAGTGACGAAAAATTGGACCTTCCACATGGACATTTCGAGACGGAGCCGCGGACAACATTTACATGAAATTATCTTTAAAAATGAACTGGCAAAGACCAATTTATCGATTCCAATAAAAAATGTTAATTTATGATGCAAATTTGAGTGTTTTATTCGATTTAAAAAAAACATAATTATAAAATCACCCTTACAATGACGAAATTTTCATTTCACTCAATGTTCCAAAAGTTCAAAAGTGTTCGTACAATTTTTATCCAGGGAGAATCAAATTCTCTTGATGTATTTCTTTACTTTATACCCATAAGTCAATGGTCATAAAGCATTTCATCATCGCTCAACTTGTGTCTAGATTTCATACGTTAGGATACACAGCACACGTGTTATGAACATTTTGTACAAATAATTATCAACCTTTCTGTGCATTACAAATATGCCCGCGGTGTAGGTCACCTCTGAAGCAGGTAGTCACATCATGTTGACTCACAGACACTTGTATGATGGACTAGTTTACTGCACGCAACGTATTTCCAATCTCAATTTACATTTCGTTCAAGCATTTGCAATTATAGTCTATCAAAAACTGTTGCTGTTATTTGTGTGGATTTGAGAAAAACCCTCTTCAGGGATTCATAAATTGTTTAAAACAGTTTTCAAAATTAAAGCCTAATCACAGTGTGTCCAGCATAATTTATTGCATGTTGTAGGAGTTGTATGTTTGGGTTTAGCAAAAAAGAAACGTTTCAGTCGGCAGTTGACTATGTTGTCGTACATGGCGATCCTGCACGCAAACTAACGCCCCGACTGTTGATGAAGTGCCACTGACATAAAATTTCAAATTCTTTTTGGGGTTTGCTAAATATTCATTTTAAAACGCAATGGTAGAATAGTTTGTGAAGTTGGGGATTTTTTTTTTATCTGTCTACCGTCTAGCTATGGTACAGGATTTTATGTATGTTTGAGTTGATGTTGATATTTGTAATATTCAGAAATATTAGGCATAGACGTACCATAATACATGACTGTAAATATTAATTTAGTTTCTGGATTGATTCCCTTTGCGTACTTATACACTGACCAGCAACTGCCCGCTACTTCGTACGTGACTTCATATTTTAAGAAAAATTGGACCCAAGTTAAATTTTTCTATAGTTTATTTAGCACTGACTGGTGGGAGTCTTAATCAATTTCAACAATTCTGGCGTCAACAATTTTGAAGTGTGTACAAGCAGTAAGAGGCGTATACGAGGTGTGTTGAAAACATAAGGAGAATTTTCAAATCTTGCGGGCTACGTACATTCGATTTACGATTATTATTTTTTTTTATGTTGGTACACTCGTCTCGAAGATATGTTGACGGTTTTATCCATACAGCATGTTTAGTTTGCTTGTGAGAGGCATAAACAAGACAAGTGTTTTGCGTGTTGGACGATTTTCTGCTATCGAAAAAATGGATCAAAGAAGTTGCATCAAATTTTGTGCAAAATATAGAATTAAGTGCTCAAAACCACCTGAAATGTTGAGAATGGCATACGGTAAGAGTACTCACACAGAATACTTTCACAGAAGGCCGAGAAGATGTGAATAACGATGCTCCCTGTGGACACCGAAACCGATGAAAATGATGAGAAAGTGAAGAAAATTGTAGTGAAGAATCATCGAATCACAACTGGAGAAGTTAATGAGGATGTCGGCATATCAGTTGGCTCATGCCATGCAATCTTTTCGGGAATTTTACGCATGAAGCGTGTGGCAGCGAAGTTCGTTCCAAAATTGCTGAATTTTGACCAAAAACAACGTCGCATGAGCATCGCTCAGGAATTGTTGAATGACGTCAACGATGATCCAGATTTGGTTAAAAGTGTCATAACTGGTGGCGAATCATAGGTAGAGGGTTATGACATTGAAACTAAAGTCCAGTCGCCCAGAGTCCAGGAGAGACAAGACCAAAAAAAGCTCGGCAAGTTCGATCAAATGTTAAGGTTTTGCTCACTGTTTCTTGTTCTTCGATTACCATGGCGTAGTGCATCGGGAGTTCTTACCAGAAGGTCGTACGCTAAATAAGGAGTATTACCTTGAAGTTGTGCCCCGTTTGCGTGAAGCAATACGAAAAAAAGCCCGGAATTGTGGAAAAAAATTCATGGCTTTTGCATCATGATATGCAAAGATGCTCACTTATCTTTGCTTGTGAGAGATTATTTGGCCGAAAACAACATCGGTATCTTGTTTCAGCCACCGTATTCGCCAGTTTTGGCCCCCTGCGACATTTTCCTGTTCCCAAGATTGTTCTTCTATGCTTATTTGATCCATTTTTCGCCTTTTAGGAATAACCATAATAGACACGATGCATTTTATACCAAAGAAGGCTCTAGAAGAGCAAAAATGATGTTACTGCAGCCTTCTCAAACAATTGTCATAAAAATCGGGTCTGGCGATGAACGAGGATAAAACCAGGTAATTTGTTTCAACGAGTAAATAGTCCACTTGTATTTGATGCTACGTGAATGTTGAAAACTACAACTTTGGAGAGGTAGATGGCGTCGCATTTCCGCTGCCATTAAAACTACTGATACCAGCTTGGATATTAGGAAAAGGATATTGATGGAACACATATGCTACTACGGACTTAGGAAGCAATTGAATGAGAAAAGTTCTTTCTCGATAAAAAATAAACTAACTGCGCTATTCATTAAACTTGCCTGTCTCGCTACACATCGCAGAATGTTTTGTTATGATGCAAGCGGATAAACCAGTTTTGAGAGTCTTCTGGAGAAAACTTTCCTCGTATGATTCGTAAGCTGTTTACAGGCATCGGCGTTATCTAGCGCATTAAAATATAGTGATTGGATTGGGTTCGGTCATATTGTGCGTCGACGGCATATTAGATGATGTGACGAATTGGAGAAGACCGAAGTTTGGGGAATTCGTTTCTACCAGGGGCGCATAAAAAACAAAAATATCTGTTCTAACCGATTTTTATACATTCATTCCTTCGGATGATGTAAAGATGTAAAAATCAGAAGGAAGCGTCTAAGGTACCACGTATCAAATGTGTTTCATAATATTTTAAGTCGATTCTGTAATGCCCGCCTGCTTGGCTGGCTGGTAGACAAGGTAACTGCCTTAAATATTCCTTAAACTGTCTAAAACTTACAAAATCACTGCTGGGAATTGTAAATGGGATACATAGGCCCACACCTTCGGTTTCCTTCCATAAAAATTGATACATTTTCTGAAATTCAATTTTTTCCCGTAGCTCCCAATCTGTAGACTTCAGCGATCATAATTTATGTTCATTGTTCTGCTCTGTAATTCTTGTTAAAATCTGATCTGAATTTATAAGTAAAGTAAAACCATTCTGTTATCATGCAAACATATTCTATGCAGTTCCACTAATATTATTCACATTTACTAGATATTAAGAGATTGCCAATATAGTATTAAAGGAAATCGAATGGAATAAAATGCGGTCTATACATTGTCGGTCCATTACAAAGTTATCGTTTTTTCAAAATTGAATATTTTCTTTACAACTTCAACTCCAATTTTCGTTCAAAGCAACGTAAAATTTGAAGTTTTTGAAAAATCTACTCAGTAGCCATGCTGCTGGTGATAATTCCCTTACAAATGGTCGGTCTAAATAATCTATTCTTAGTGAAGAAAGTATTTGCTTTTCCTTTTATGATGGCGCGATATCAAAGCCAAGAAATTTTGACTCTTTAAATCGATGATTGTTTTATTGAATATTCTCAGTAGTGGCCTAACAGACGATGTTGTCGTGAAGATGGTTCAGGGAAAAAAGGGGACGAGGCCAAGTTGTTAGCAACCACAAAGACTATCGTCTTTTTGTTTTAGAAAAAATGACAGTTTAACTTCGAAATTACTATTTAGAATAGTTGCCAGCTAGTTAAGTGATTTAACTGTTATACACTTGTACAAGTAATAGCTACCAAATACATGAAATTCAATAAATTCATTTCCGTTATATAAATTTAAATTAGAAATTCATTCGCTTAAAATACAAAAAAAAAAAAAAATATGAAAAGAAATATATATATTAATTCAATAATTAACGAAACCGCGTTAAACACTTAGCTTCACATCTTTCAATCAATTGTATTGAATTCAGACCATTTCAGCTAACTTCTATAGAAATTATGGCGACATAAAAAATCGGCCAAAAATAAAATAAAATGAAAAGTTGAAATTTCGTCCAAAAATAAATGAAAAAATTGCCCAAATTAATTATGAAAAACCGCCGAAAACCATTGGTTATTTATCGTATAATTTGTCACCCAATCGAAGAACATTTTGCTAAGAATGTTGACCTAAAAAATAGTATATTTTGTGATCCCTTCAAAGTATTTACTTCGTCATCCTGTTGTATATTTCTTACTTCACGGCCTATTCGAAATTATCTTCGAACGGTTACCATTCAATACAAATGATTTTTTTTTGGGGAATTCATGATTTGTGTTCAGATATTTTTTCTCATCAAGTTTTTAGTCTATGGAATTTTATTTGCTTTGCAATCATTTTGTTTTATCGATTTTTCTAGTTTCTAAAAGTTATCAAGGTTATCCATTTTTCGCTTTCGAAAGTAAAGCTAAATAAAACGGACTTAAAGCTATGTTTTCGACGAAATTTTTATTTCGTTATAATGATTGGACCTTGCCATTATATACGAAATAAAGGGTTATCCATTTAATGTTTTCAAAACTTTTGGTCTGGCAAGGCTGTCAGCTGTTCAATACCTGTCATCTGAAGCGTTATTTATTTAGCGAAAGGTTTGCCATTTACGACGCGCTCTTCCGTTGTTAAACGATTCATGTCCAAACGGATAAATTTCTGTCAATTCTTCAAATGCCTTCATTGATATTGATTATCACGTGGAGGAATATGTACTCCATGATATTTCTCCAAAAAAACTTAGATCTCTCTTTCGGAATTTGATACGCACCCGCTGTTGTAAGAAAAAACACTGGATTAACTATCTTCAATCACTAAAATACTAAGATCCTCTACTTGTTTTCGCTTTAGTCATGTAAACATTGTCGACACAAATAGTGGCTATAAAATTGCAATGACTAATTTAATAGTTAAAACATGAATAAGGTAGTTAACTACTACTTGACTTGTACGAAGAAACCATGCGTTCGAAATACGGATGATAAATGCAAACACATTTGTTTCCATTCTCTAGTTACTTTCATCCTAGGTCATCAAAATCCCCGTGGTCTTTAGCCAGTTAAGAAAACGGAGTGGCCTTCATCGCTTTTTTTCACATATTCAGCAACATGAGGGCAATTAATCTTGTTGCAGAAAAAAACCGTCCACAGCAGCAGTAACGTCTGATGAAAGTAACATGATAAAACATTATACATATATTTTATGAACTGTATTCATACACTATGAAGGTGTCTCCTACCAGAGATACGAATTTGTTAATAATTTCTTAATATTAAGTCTTTTCTCGAATATGATCGATCTCAATAGAAAGCTAAAATAAAATTCATTCAACATCCGTTCAATGGCAGAGGATACTGATGTGGTAATAAAAAAAGTTAAAGTTCCTTAAACAAACTGGCGGATTCATTATTAACCAGCAGGCTACTTTCAAGGAATCTAAGGATTAGAACGTATTTATGCATCTCAAATGTAAGAAGTCCTCCAACGTTCCATCCACAGGACGAATGCGACAGGTGAATTTATTTTTTCTCCTTTTTTGATTTTCAACTGGAGTAATGAAGGTACAACAAAAGTCAACACTCAGAAAGAGTGTTGGTTAGATTTAATTTACTTTAGATTCCTTTTTGGATTCTTTCATTAAGTATGCTATTTATTTCAGTATAATAATTCTACTAAAAATTATAATAATTCTATAATAATTCTACTAAAAATTACTACGGTAGCAATAAACTTAAAGAAAAACGATGTGACTACGAAAAAAATTTGCGGCGTAGAAAAAACGTACCTGAGAGGGAATTAAAGAATCCCAAGTTCAGAACCTCAGTTTTCGAGCCATTGAAAAGTGAAAAATACAAGTTATGTAAACAAAAACTTCAAACATTGTAATTTTTGTGTAGAAAACTGAATATTTCAAAGCCTCCAAAGAAAATACAGGGTGGGCCACAAGGGTGTTGGCGGTTTAAATATTCAATTAAAAAAAAACTACGAAACATAAAAAAAATATATTTGTATTTTTAAAAAGTAGAAGCATGGGAATTTTTAAGACTTAAAAATAATGTTGTCCAAATGGCTTCCCTCGGCTGCTTGACACTCTTGGAACCGAAGTCGCAAATTTTGGAAAACTCGTTGAAAAGTTGTTCTCGGTATTTTGTTACTTTCCTGAATAATGTTCCTCTTCAACTGCTCTAAATTGGTCGGATTATTCTCGTAGACTACCGGTTTGAGGTAGCCCCATAGAAAATAATCGCATGGAGAGAGATCGGGGCTACGTGGGGGCCATTCAATATCCCCCCTATTCGAAATGAGTTTTCCAGGAAAAACATTTTCCAGCAGCTCTATGGATACCCTAGCCGTATGACATGTGGCCCCATCCTGTTGAAACCACATCCTCGAGGTGTTGCCTTGAAGTTCTTGCAAAGCTGGCACCAAAAAGTCTGCTAGCATGTTGCAATAATTGTTCGCTCTAACCGTCGTGAACTGAAACACGAACACGCTCCACAATGTCGGCTGATCTTGCAGAAACTGGGCAACCACGAACCGTAATTGGTACTGTTGAGCCGGTTGTTTCGAACATTGTGATCCATTTTCGTATCACATTGGCGCTTGGAACTTCACTTAAATCGTGTAAACCGTTTTCATGCCGATACAAACGTCGTGCAGTATTCACTGATTTATTGTTTTCGTAATACGCTCGGACACAAAATGCACGCTGCACTCCCGTATACGGCTCCATGGCGACTAAATTTCCAGGAAGCGGCGCAGCGAACAACATATCCCCCCGCCACCCCGCGCCGCGCGTTACCGAGAAATTGAATATTTAAACCGCCAACACCCTTATGGCCCACCCGTTATATTAAAAATTGTAAAAAGACTCACTCTCTTATCTTGAAAGTGGTAAAAAAACCTAATTAAATAATGGGGTTTTGTTTAAACCTGTTGTACTTGAGTCTTGCCTATTAAGTAAAAAAGTATTAAGGACTGATTTATGAAATAATGAGATATTAGCATTAGGAAGAAAATCAAATTCACGCGATAACTTGTGAGAATGTGATCGCATTTGTGCAGCACGTGAGGCGTTCCCAGACAGATTCGACGCTGTCAGCGCTAAAGGTGGCTACGTCGAACTATCGTTCAGTTAAATGAATTAATTCGCCATTTAGCTCACTAATGCCGCTTAATAATGCAATTTTGTTTCCAGCCTGATCGTTTAAAATTAAACATAGTCATCACTATCCATTCTCCAACAAAAGTGGTAATTACAAAGTTGTAACAAAACATCATTTTAGTACAAAAAATTACATTCAATTTGTAGTTAATGTTTAGAAATTATTTTTGAATTTAGTACTTTTTTTCGAAAATTTTAGCATAATTTTGCCCGCATTTTGTACAACTTTTTTGCCTACATAGAACAAACTTTTTGCAAGCTGCTGGCAACACTGTTGGACTCGCTCCCTGAAATTTAAAAAAAAAAATTGTGAGATTTACTCAGCATTTGTGAACTTCAAGTGCATATATATATACATATATATGTACGAGTTTATACGAGGGCGGTACCACAACTAGCCGACCTAACGAAGAAGACACAAAAAAGTTGGGAAAATTTGTCTTTATTTTTCAACATAACCTCTTTTTAGCTCGATACACTTTTTCCAGCGATATTCAATAGATTCCAAACCCTATTTATAGTAAGAACTGTTAAACTTCTTAAAATATTTATCGATCGCAAACTCCGCCTCTTCACTGTTGGCAAACCTTTTACCACCGAGCTATTTTTTAAGTTTGAAACTATAAAATAGTTCGAAGCAGCTATATCTGGCGAATAAGGTGCGTGATGAAGCAATTCGAATTTTGTTTTCATTAATTTTGGTCATCGCAATAGTGAATGTGTGAACTGGAATACTGTCTTGATGAAACAAGTGATGAAAAGTTTTGAAAAGTGGAAAAAATTAGCGAAAGGGAGCATTTTTGATATATTATGCTATATTGTTTCCTAAAAAGGAAAACGGCTGCTGAAGCCAGCCGAAAAATAAAGTATGTTTCTGAAGAAAACGGACAAAATAGAAGAACTTGTCAGAAATGGTTTATTAGATTTTCTACGGATGCTCCCATAACGGATGTTCCCAGATCAGGACGACCAAAAGAAATTATTTCCGAGGAGGTGAAAGATTTCATAATTGTTAATCCCCCCCGTGCAACAGCTAGGGAAATAGGTGAAATAATAAAAAAAATCAGTTTCATCCGTTCGCGGGGTTATAAAAGAGCTCGGATTTGTGAGCAACCTCGATATGTGGGTACCTCACTCTTTCACCGAGGCCTCACACAGCCTTGCGGATCCGTCAGAAACTGTCAGAGCTTTGGTAGGAAATTTTACTTCACCCACCGTACCCCCCAGACCTCTCCCCGTCCCCGTGACTAAGCAAACACTTGAGGGATTTGAATTTCCATGACGACAAGGAAGTGAACAATTGAATTGAACGTTTTTTCAGAAAAATCACTCGAGTTTTATGAGAGAGGAATAAAACAGCTTCCAGATAGATGAGAAGAAGTTATTAAAAAAGCGGGAGATTATATGTATAATAGATTAAAATAATAGTTTTCTTGTGTATAAATTTGTAAATAAATTTCTTGTAAAAACCGAACGAACTTTCCGAGCCACCCAATATATAGAGTGATTTTTTAAGATTAATGTGTTTCAGGTTGGCAGCACTGGTTGGTAATGGCGTCCAAACGTCATCTGTCAAAGTGAAAATTGTACAGAATACTCAGCCATTTCATCATGGAAAGACTAACAAACGAGCAACGATTACAAATCGTTGAAATTTATTATCAAAAATGTGCATCGTTTGATACGACCATTTTATGATCGTTATAATCGACCTACTGAATCAACAATTCGTGCTGTTATCTCTAAATTTCGCACCAAATTTACTTTGTTGAACATAAAACCATCGACTCGCATGCGTTGAGTGCGTACCGAAGAATACGAGTATATTGCAGCCGTAGCGACCAGTGTCAATGAGGATCGTGAAATGTCAACTCATCGCCGTTCTCAGCGATTGGGCATGTGTTACTCAACCACAAAGAAAATTTTAAACGTCGATTTGGGTTTGAAAGCCTATAAAATTCAACTCACGCAAGAATTGAAGCTGAATGACCTACCACAACATCTAATTTTTAGTGAATGAGCTTTACAAAAGCTCAATGAAAATCCGCTGTTTTATCGAAAAATTGTGTTCAGCATGAGGCTCATTTCTTGCTGAACGGATACGTAAGCAAGCAAAATTGTCGCATTTGGAGTAATGAACAGCCACATGCCATATATGAATTGGCGATGCATTCCGAAAAAACGACAGTCTGGTGTGGTTTACGGGCTGGTGGCATGATCGGTCCATATTTCTTCAAAGACGACCGTGGAAGAAACGTTACCGTCAACGGAGAACGATGTCGAGCCTTGATACCCAATTTTTTTTTTTTGCACAAGTTGGCTGAGTTGAACTTGGTTGACATGTGGTTTCATCAGGACGGTGCAACATCCCACACTGTTATTGAACCAATCGATATGTTGAGGGATAAATTTGGTGAGCAGCTTATCTTTCGATTTGACCCTGTGAGTTGGCCCCCCAAGATCTTGCGTTTTAACGCTTCTTGATTATTTCTTGTGCGGTTATGTCAAGTCGTTAGTCAATGTGGATAATCCGAACACAATTGAAGACTTACAGGATAACATAACACGCGTTATTTGTGGAATACAAGCCGAAATGCTCGAAAAAGTGGCGAAAAATTGGACCTTCCGAATGGACATTTTGAGACGGAGCCGCGGACAACATTTACATGAAATTACCTTTAAAAATTAAATGGCAAAGACCAATTTATCGATTCCAATATAAAAAAATTAACATATGATGCAAATTTGAGTGTTTTATTCGATTAAAAAAAAAACTACTATTAAAAAATCACCCTTTATATGAAATTAAAGTATAACGTTTGAATAGTGTGCGTGTGATTACGATTTGCGTACCACAGGTTGGTTGAGCCTTACGCTCTTTGCAGGATTTGCTTAAGCAAATATCCAACACATTTCTATGTACCTGGTCGCTTTCTCTCAGTAGATCGCCAACTTGTTGCCGGTGCTTGGTGTTGTGGTGTTCCTTTGGCTGTAATGTGGCACCATAAACAAAATTTGCACTCTAGGTGTCCACTCTGATGTTTTCAGTAAAAATGTTATTTTATATTAAATGTTTTTATACTCGTAGTTATGTTGTTGTCATTTGTTGCACATGCAGGTTGATATAACCACAGACGT
>JAHXMU010025651.1:11123-24860 GCA_019455685.1 Philornis downsi | reverse complement strand
AGTGTTCATCCTTGGTGGTTGTTAATTAATATGCAAAAGAGGATGAAATTAGGTTTGTTGTAAGTCGTAAATTTGCTAATGCAATTAATCGTTATTGTGCGCATCAACAAGCCCAGAAATAAGAAATTGTTAATAAATAATTCAGGGCTATTTTGTTGTAAATTAAATGCCAGTTACGAGTCATGTTTATAAACACATTTCTTTTGTGCTTCTGACAGTTGAGCGAGTTATAGTTGTCAATGCTCTTGGGAATGGACAATTTATGGAATGGATAGCTGCAGAATTTTTCGACGGTGGACAAAGTTTTGGTGATCCACATTGCGGCCTATTGTCTGAACTAGTGCAAAAATTTTAGCTAGGTGAATTAACATACCTTCACCTAACGTCCTTTCATATTGGTCCAAAAGTATGCGGGGTGGCAGAACCAGCGTGGTAAATCGTTATGTTCTGATCAACAAAGACCGGCGGCAAAGCTGTCAGCTGTTAAATACCTCTCATCTGAAGTGTTATTTATTTAGCGAAAGGTTTGCATTTACGAATGGGGATCGTTTAACAACCGAAAAACGCGTCAAAATAGTTAAAACTTACTATAAAAGTGGTGATTTACAAGTGGGCGCTTTTCGTGCATTACAAGGTGATTAAGGGCGTCATAATCGACCTACTGTTCAAGAATTGCCAAGATTATCAAGAAATTTGAAGAGACTGGAAGCATTACAGATGAAATAAAAGTTTAATCGAAATCAGAGCTTTATGTGTGTTATTTATTTAGTGATAGGTTTGCATTTACGAATATGGATCGTTTAGCAAAGCGTAAAAACAAATTAAAATTTACTACAAAAGTGGTGATTCGAACGTGGCCTGTCAATCGAACAAAATTTTCTTCAGCAATGAAGCACCTTTCTCACTCCGGGGTTACGTCAACAAGCGTAACTGTCGCATATGGGGCTGGGATTACCCAGAAGTGATTGTGGAAAATCCATTGCATCCGGAAAAAGTGACTGCAAATAAAAAATGACTGAAAAAGAATGAAAACTTAAAATGACGCTGAAGAAACCTCAAAAGGATTAACTGATGCTACTAATCCAGAGGCAGTCATTTAAATGAAGTTGATGAAGGCAAGGTCCAAGAATTATAATGAACAGAAAGTTTCATCAAAATTACAACTTTATGTGTGTTTTATTTAACTTTACTTCTGAAACCGGATAAGAGATAACCCCATATTTTCGTAGATTGTAGCCGAGAATTGGAAATAGGCTATATAGGCCCACCATTCTGGTAAGTCATATTCAAATTGATCAATTTTCCAAAGTACTATTCTTCGCTGTAATTCCCTATTCCGTAGTTCGCAGCAATCCAAATTGTTGTCCATTGTATTATATTACAATTCCACATCTTCTGCGACCTTCCATACAAATTACTGATTTTTTTTATCATTAGGTTCATATCTTTTATGAAATTGCTCTAAATTTAGTCAAATCTGATGCCCATTCAGCGTTTGTCTGAGTAGGATATCAGTATGGAAACAGATTCTACTCTGGACCGCCCATACAAATTGACCGATATTTTGAAATTCAATCAATTATATGTAATTTGTAATTAGTTGCCATAGTAGTTTATGTGTTTGTCCATTATATTGCTTTGCAGTTGTTTACAATATCGGATGAAATCATATCCCTTTTGGTACCTCCCATGCATATCTTCCAATCGATTGCATCTAATTCGACTTAATTTGGCATACATCATGCGTTTGGCGGCCTCAGGTCAGAGAATGAATCTGGGTGACATTGCCACTTCTATTCTCGTACTTCTCATGCGAATAGACCGGTTTATCGAAATTTGAATTTCCATAATTTATAGCTATTAAGGTACTCAAATTCTCGTCAACTATGTTGCGTAACAATACTGGCCAAAGTGTGAAAAAATCTACGGAAGAACACGCTCTCTTTGGTATCCCTCATACGAATTATCTTGTTTAAGAGTGTCTTATGTATTCCTAGATTTGTATTCTCCAAGTAATTGTACTATATTCATTATAACTCACCTGGCATCAGGTATTTTGTACTGCGAATGAAAATAGATTGCATTGCCAAGCCCCTTAGAGTGTCACACAGCCCATTTACCGATATAGCAAAGATCGGTGTTCCTTCTACATTTTCCAAAAGAAGGATTTTAGAAAGTCACAATTTAGCTTTGTTTATTGTGCTTTAATTCCGAGCATTTTTTTGCAGCAACGCAAAAGGACGTTGGGTGAAGTTACGGGTACATGTAAATTAGACCACCTGACTAAAATTTCTGTACCGATTAATTTCCAGAAATTTACCATATGAAGGCTAGTAAAGGGTGGCGCATAAGTAACGTTAATGGCGACTATATTGAAAGTGTTGTTGTGCATCATTTGGTTTTAACTCGTGAACCATGGGAAAAGATGTAACATATGTAAAATTCCTTTCAAAGACCGCCTAACTCTCTAACTGCTGAGAACGTCGCCTGGTGGAAGTTTCGGGGTTTTCCTCACTCGAGCAATGGTCATTTCATTTCGAACTGCTTGAGGCCTTTCAGCACGCAGAAGATCACAGACAGCCCCTCGTTGCCCAAAACGCTGAACCAATCGGAGCACTAGGAGCATTTCGAATATGAAAGAAATTTCGATATGATCTGTATGATCGAAAGCTGACTTTCAAAGTAAAATTGAACAAGTTTGGTTCTTTGTTCTGTGCTGAGCCTTTCCATCATAAATTTCCCAAGTATTATTTAGTGAATTCTGTAGAGACAAAAAAAAAAAAGTTTAAACAAAAAATGTATTCACTGATAAAATCTTAGAGTTAATTATGCGCCACCCTATACTATGCTTACTTTTTGCGGTGAAACTAAAAAGAAAATGGTCGTGGAATTTTAAGTGAAATTGTTTCCATCAGATAGTTCTATACTTTTCGCGAGTTAAGTGGCAACGCCAACCTTTTTTTTGTTGGTTTCCAACAGTGAAATCGAAATAGCTTATATTTTTGGTTCAAAATATATCCGTTAACAACGGGTTATCTATTTTTCGGTTTTAAAAGTAAAGTCAAATAAAGCGAACGTAAAGCTATGATTTCGATGAAATTTTTATTTCATCTGTAACACTTCCAGTCTCTTCAAATTTCTGTATAATTTTGCAAGTCCTTGCGCTATAGGACGATTATGACGACCATAATCACCCTGTAATGCACGAAAAGTGCCCACATTTGAATCAGCCCTTTTGTAGTAAGTTTTAGCTATTTTTATGCGTTCTTCGGTTGTTAAATAATTCATATTTTTAAATGGCAAATCTTTCATTGAATAAGTAACACTTCAGATGACGGGTGTTTAACAGCTGACAGCCTTGCCAGACCGGCGGTTTTGAAACCACTAGATAAACAACCCTTTGTAACGTAAAATAGTAATAAAAAACACAATTTTACGGTTTTGCATATATATTATCGAACATATTATGACGTAAAAACATAAATTGTTCCGATTTCGGTATTGGAAATCAATACAAGAGCAGCTGGCAATGGCGCGGAATTTTTTTTACATCAAAGTATGTTTTGTGGAATTTCTCCTCATAAGAAGAACATAGTCCCAGCTTAAACCAGCATTCCATTTTCAACATAGAGAACCGGTTGGCATTTGTCCACCCATTCTATGTGAGCATTTTCCTTTTTAATAGATTTCACATTACGAACGAACTCAAATCCGATTTATTAAGGAATGTTGTCATCCCAGTAGTAAATATGTGTTCGTAACACTAATCATAACTTTGGAATCTGTCTTAAAAGTAATGGGATATAGAAATGGTTTGACATTTATATTATAGTCTTCCATTACATCCTTTCTGCTGCACCGCCAATCACAACAAGTGCACACTGGCCAACAAGTGGCTGCTGCATGTCTTCCCAGAGGGACTGCTCGTACCACACCAAGTAAAAGAGAGCACCAGGTAATTTTATGCATTTGCCAAGTATGAATTAACCCTATCGTTTTGGCCATAATCTTCTCCATTTATGGCAAAGGCCAAATTACACTACTACTACCACCACTAGAGCGACAATGTCAGGCAAGAGGACTAAAGACATCGCGCGACTACGCCAAGGAAAAAAAAAGAAAAAAAAACAGGACAACAAGTGCAAAAAGTATCTCGCTCACTTGAGTGGCAGCGGGTCTGATACGACGAATATCGTGCTGCCGAAGAATTTGTTGTTATCCCAGCACCGCTGGTGGGCATGTTCAGCATTTTAATTGACACAAAAACGGATAAAGTGCAGTTCTGAGCAGCAGCAAGAAGGCAGACGAACAGTGGCGGCAGTGGCCAAAGCCACGTTGCGGTGCCCTTCATTAAAAACATGAAACAAAAATCACCTCACTTCCAAATGGAGGCAATGAGGATGCAGTTGATGACGATGCTGACGTCGAAGACCATGATGAAGATGGTCAGTGCTATAATTATGACCGGTTAGGTAGCTACCCTGTCAACATATGTAAAGGTATAAGTTTTATATGTGGTACCTTGGAGATGTAATTCGGCTTCTTTATCTGTCGAGAAAAAGCCAACAGTATTCTAATATTTCAACGCGGAAAACGCACTAATCAAAAACTTGTGTCAAATTACCCGAATTTTCGATCAGACTTCAGCCTATTATTAGGTAACATAGCTGTAGCTACTTTCTTTGCAAAATTTCTAGCTAAACTTATATCGAATAAGTAAGCTTTCTCTGTAAATTTGCGCTTGAGACAGAAATCTGAATAAAAACTAACTGCAAACTTTACAAATCGTAAATTTCGTAGGCTATCAATACGGTTAATACTGGTGACTATCATGTATATGATCGCGGGTTCGAGTCACGACATAATCTTCGAATCTTGCTTTGAGTGTTAGCCCATTATTCGGAATCAAATTTCGTTCGACAAATCTAGTAAAAGCTTCCTAGACTAACGTTCGGAGTTGTCATTAAACATTAGGTCCTGATCAGTCCTAAGACCATAAATACGATGCGTGGCAGCTCAATGAAAATGAAAATCCTTCCCATGCCTTCATAGAATAATAGAGAAAATGTTTGGAAATCTTACAAGAGACAAATATTACCCAAATGTTTACCGAATACATGACATTTCCAAACTTGTGTTATGAGAAAGTTTAACTCATCTTCTTTGAACTTCTTAGACAGTGATTAAAAAAAATAATTTAATCTATCATTCTCGCAAGTAGATAGGAATTGTATGCGCTTCGGTTTTCTACGCTCATGTTCCAATTCGCCGCACTGAAAGAGAAAGAGAGAGTATTTCCAAAACCTGACTATGTAGATGAGTTTTTTCTCTCTTTTATCCGCGTTGCACATCGAGTTCGTTGTCGAATATTTTTCATGCTGTAGCGTTTTGGTTCAACCGCATGACGCCGATACTCTCTGTAAATAATGATGGGTCCATAAATTTTGCGGAGAAATTCTCCCGGAAATATCTCAAAAAAAATGATTCATTTGCCTACGTTATAAGACAGGATTTGATACGACAAGATAGGTACGACTACTGTCTGATACAATTTGACTTTTGTTCGTCAATAGAGGACTTTGCCATTATATCGCATGCTAAGCCTATACCAACTATAAAATTTTTTTTGGAAGCAGTATTTTTTTCTTATTGCCATGCTGACTTTATTAGGTTTATTGAGAGTGGGGCCCACATAGTCGAAATTGCATACCAATCTAATGTTACAGATGGCAAATTTCTTGCAGTGTCTTAAAAGTGAAGACCCTTTGTTGGTAGAAAAAAACTTGGTTTTTAATCGTTTACTGCCAGATTCACAACCGTAGACTCGTTCTGAATATTCGAGAAGGCTGCAGTAACATTTTATACCTAACGGCCAAGAATATCTACATCATCATCGTACACAGGCAATACATGGCTTTTAATGGACATTATAGCGGGTGTGTTTGCTTATAATCTCTACTGAAAAATCGTTGAGGAGGTTGTATAACAGGCTGTTAGCCAGCCGGAATCCTCGTTTGGCTTACAATGGTTTATTATGATATTCACCAATCTTGGTTGAAACAAAATTTAAGCTCCGCAGGAATACCTATGCATCCTCGCTATGGTTTCAGAAAATTTATACCACTCGGACAATTGAAAGTAATTTTATAATCGGTGAAATGGCAGCATATGTGTAGGGTGGCGCATAAATAACGTCAAGATTTGATCAGTGACTACATTTTTTGTTTAAGTCTTTTACGGAATTCGTCTCTTTACAGAATTAACTCTATAATACTTGGGAAATTTATGATGGAACGGCTTTGCACAGAACAAAGAATCAAAGTTGTTCAATTTTACTTTGAAAATCATCATTCTATTGCCAATTTACCGATTGATTCAGCGTTTTGGTCAGCGAGGGGCTGTTTGTGATTTTCCGCGTGCTGGAAGACCTCCTGCAGTTCGAAATGAAGTGACCATTGCTCGAGTGCAAGCAAGTATTGAGAAAAACTCCGAAACTTCCACCAGGCAGTTAGAGCTGTCTAGGCGGTCTTTGCAAAGAATTTTACATATGTTACATCTTTTCCCATATAAGAAGCAATTGATTCACGAGTTAAAACCAAATGATGCACAAGAACGCATTCAATGTAGTCGACGTTTTCAAGAATTGTGCCTAGAAAGCAACGAGTTTATTCACCAACTCATAATGAGCGATGAGGTTCATTTTCGCCTAAACAAAATTGCAGAATATGGGGCACCGAAAATCCAAGAATAATTGTTGAAGATCAAGTGCACCCGCTTAGATGCACAGTATGGTGTGAAAAAACTTCAGAGAGGATCATTGGGCCATATTTTTTCGAAAACGACGAAGGAGTTGCGATTAATGTAAACGGCATTTAATACCGGGAAATGATTGAACATTTTTTAAGGCCAGAGGTGCAGAACAATCCATATTTGTGGTTACAACAAGATGGAGCCACAGCTCATACAACTCGTCCAACTGTGGCTATCCTGTGCGAAATTTTTGGCAGTCGAATAATATCACGTTTTTCTGATTTTTAGTGACCACCACGTTCGCCTGATTTAACGGCTCCCGATCTTTTTCTTTGGAGCTACCCAAAGGGTAAGGTATATGCCAATAAGCCAAGAACCATCCAACAACTTAAGGCCAATATACGAGAAGAATTAGAGGCGCTGAGACCTGAAATTCTAAGAAAAGTTATGGGTAACGCTTTGGAAAGAGCACATCAGGTAGAAGCAAACAATGGACACCATTTGAAAAAATATTACCTTTAAAACATAAAGTGAACATATTTCTAAACTATATTCTAAATTTTAATAAATGCCAACGTTAAATAAAAGCAGAAAGAAAAAAGTTATAAATTGAATACATCTTAAAGTTACTTCTGCGCCACCCTTTGGATTTGATACTCTTGAATGTTCTCCGGGATTTACTGCAGTGTACCATGTCTAAAGCCATTCTTGTAAAATCCAATCAGGTCAAATAGAATATACTGTAGTCTTTCATATATTACTCTTGACAGGGCATTGTAAGTGATTGGCAGGACATTTGGATCGCCTTTTTTTAATAACAGAATATGATACACTTAAATTACAATCATCGGAAATGCATTCGCTGACCCAAAGGATGGTGAGTGTTTATTATCAGCTCGTTGTTACCGGTATTAAATAGCTCTGCCGGCTTCGCAGGTATGTTTTTCACAAGTTGAAATACTGCTCTCTTGATCTCGTAATCTTTTTCAATTGCGCTGGTATTCGAAACTGGCCACTAACAGAAGTGTTCAGTCCGTAATTAAAGTACTGAATGCTTATTTGTGACCAAATTTCAATCACTTTATTTACAAAAATGGATCTCCTTACCACAACCTTTACTTTTTGCCTTTTGATGGAATTTTCCGACTTCACACCTATCCCTGTACCTTTCTGTATTACCACTATTACCACTATTAAAGATCTTTAACAACTGTTTCTTTTCCTTAGAAAGATGACCCGCCTTATAGTTCTTCCTCACTGTTCGGTTTATTATTGGCTGCAGTGTTGCCATGCATGTCCATCTTTTTCCTCAGACCCAACGCAACATTCTTCATCGTACCATTACTTTAGTAGTACAGTAACGTAGATTTCGTACAATGAAATGATAGGTAATTTTCTGAAAACCCGTCCAGGCAACCGCTCCTTTCATGACACCACCTACACAAATTGTCGATTTAACCCTATTTGAATAAATGCGAATTTGGCACGAATTTGGTTATGTTCTTGATAAAATTAGTTCTGAGAATGATAACGGAGGCCATTGCCACTCCCATTACGGTAGCCCACATATAAATTGATCGATTTGTCAAAATCTACTTTTTTCCCCTGTACTTTTTAATTCACAGACTGCTGTAATGAACTTTTTGTCTATTCAATTGCATTACAATGCTTGGTGGAATGCGAAAAAATCGACAGGGTAATGCAGCCTTTTCTGGTACCTCCTATACAAAAAAAATAATTTAAATTATATATAGGGTGATTTTTTAACCGTCATATAATGTGCCATATATTAAATTTTTGACTGGAATCGATAAATTAGTCTTTGCCATTTAATTTTTAAAGATAATTTCATGTAAATGTTGTCCAAGGCTCCGTCTCAAAATGTCCATTCGGAAGGTCCAATTTTTTGTCACTTTTTCGAGTATTTTGCCCTGTATTCCACGAATAATGCGTACTAGGTTAACCTGAAAGGCTTCAATAGTGTTCGGCTTGTCCACATAGACTAACGACTTGACATAACCCCACAAGAAATAATCAAGAGGCGTTAAATCGCAAAATCTTAGGGGCCAACTCACAGGGCCAAATCGGGAGATAAGCTGCTCACCAAATTCATCCCTCAACATATACATTGGTTCACGAACAGAGTGGCATATCGCATCGTCCTGATGAAATCACATGTCAACCAAGTTCAACTTAGCCAATTGGGGCAAAAAAAAATTCCTTGTGGTTGAGTAACACGTGCCCAATTGCTGAGAATGGCGACGAAT
This sequence comes from Philornis downsi, assembly GCA_019455685.1. NCBI lineage: Eukaryota > Metazoa > Arthropoda > Insecta > Diptera > Muscidae > Philornis > Philornis downsi. The sequence continues at coordinate 15,843 of JAHXMU010025651.1, read as the reverse complement.
TGACATTTTACGATCGTCTTTAACACTGGTCGCTACGACTGCAATATTTTCTTCAGTACGCCCTCTACGCACGCGAGTCCATGGTTTTATGTCCAACAAAGTAAATTTGGTCCGAAATTTGAAGATAACAGCACGAATTGTTGGTTCAGCAGGTCCATTATGACGACCATAAAATGGTCGTATCAAACGATGCACATTTGTCACAGAGCTCGAATTTTGATAATAAATTTCAACGATTTGCAATTGTTGCTCGTTTTTTAGTCTTCCATGATGAAATGGCAGAGTATACAGTACACTTTTCACTTTGACAGATGACGTTTGAACGCCATTACCGACCAGAGCTGCCAATCTGAAAAACTTAAACACTACACAGTACTATTTTATAAACAATTCCAAATAGAAACTTTAATTCCGATCTGTTTGATATTCTTGTTAAAAGCTTGCAGTGGTAGATATTCCTATGCACAAATAACTGATTTTGCAAATAGTAAATCCAAAGTTTGGCTTCATGTCAAATCAATTTGCTCAAATCCACCAGTACTCGACCATATTCGAGTGTAGCGTAACAAAAGCCATCCAAGTTCCAAGAGCGAATTAACAATGTTCACAGGTCGGATTAGGATTGTTTTTTTCAAGGTAATTAAGACATTTTTTCCGTCAAGATTATTTTTGTTAGTTGGTTGGTTATTTCGCTGACTTCTGTGCGAGTGTTTGGTTCTTTCTTCGCGAACATATAAAAACAACCAACCAATGATAATAAATGCAAGATTGTTGGACGTAATGGAAATTTAATGTTTTATCAAATGACTCGTTTGCCGTTTTGCGGTCGATAATGGTTTTTAGATATATTGTGCAAAATAACCTTCGGAAGGAATGACAGGGAATGGCCTCATGTTTGCCATCATTAAAGGAAAAAGTTTCCATAATTCATCTTGAACATTGACAGCATGGCAGCAGCCGAAAAATCAGCAGTTCGGTCATCATAAACATGACTATTTGGTGATTTTAAAAGCTCAATTACAGTTTCGTGTTATAAATTTGCGCTACTTTCATCATCCCCATTAAAATAAAGTACAAAATATATTCATTATATGACAATTTAGTTTCTGATATTACATGTTATGTACTTTGTTATAACCAGAGTACTTATAAACTAATAGGGTTTTCCATTTTTAAGGTAAAATGTTTTAAATGTTGCCGTCTACTGCAATCATTCAATAATAACCTGGATTTAAGAGCAGAAACAGACATACCAACCCACGATTCTGTCCCCAGGAAAGAAATTACCTTTACAATTGCTGAATGTTGTACGAGACAGATTCTCCATTCAATGAATTTATATGAATTTAGTCATAGAGACGCCAGATGGAAATTTCATCTCAATTCATTTTACAGGCTTCCACAGGGCGGCGCACGAATGCTGTTACTCTCAGCTATCAGTGGAGACCGTTATTTAAAGGTATTGAAGGAGTTTTTTCATCCAGAACTGCACCGAAGACATGTCCGTTTCAACAGAATTTGGTGGCAGCAAGATGGAGCAACTCCGCTCATAGACAGACCGGTTATTGCGGAGCTCCAAAGAAAATTCCCAAACAAATTAATATCCAAAAAAAGCACTTTGCGCTGAACCCCGAGATCACCTGACCTGACTGCACCAGACTCTTTTCTTGCCGTTATGTCAAGCAAGAGGTTTACAAAACGGAACCAAGGATTTTGACTGAATTGAAGCAGTCAATTAGAACAATAATTGAGGTGATCCTGTAACGAATAATTTTCTGACCAGGTGTCGCATATGCGTAAAAGAACGTGGAGGTCATTTGCGATCTATCATCTTCAAAACCAATTAGTTGTATAAAATAAATAATTAGTTATATAAACTATATTTACAATGTATACAATGAAAAAAAAAAAAGAAATATATTGATTGAAATAAGTTGTATTTGGTTGCAATTGGTGTGCACCCTGTATGTTGTAGTATCAGAAAACTTATGTTACGGACGTCAATGAATGTAAGCTACAAAAATCTTCGTGACTGGCCGTGACGTTATGGATAATACACGCGGCTGTCGTTCACATGATAATGGGTTCAATCCCTGATACAGCCACATATCATTAATTGGGCGGCGATCACATCGATATGTCTGGAGAACACTTTAAGTGGTCGTGTAAGCGACAAGTCTGGTAAATGCTTTTGAAATTGTGATGTTCGGAATCGTCGTTAAACTGTACATATATATCCCGTTGAGTTCACTGAATGTGAGAAGCTCTCCCATATCTCATTCACAAGATGCAATTGAAATTGTTTTTTTTACGAAAACATTTGCCAGGTGTGTATGCTAATGCAATTCGGTTATCCTTTCATCGAAAAACAATTCCTAGCATAACACATTGCGCCTTAAGGGGTGGATGCTATTGACATGGCAATGCTGCAGCCAATTGTGACGCTTGTTATAATGGAAAGCTACAAATAGATGACCAGAGAATCGCACGTATCTTTAAACTAAATAAACTGTTGCACACGAAATGTAAGAAAAGGAAGGAAAAAAGGAAGACAGAGAGATCCTTCTATAGTATCGTTTCTTTCTTTTCCTTTTATTTTTCCTAACCATTTTTATTTAACATGATTGACTTGTTAAAACATAGTATTCGATCATAGTATTAATGCTGTCAACCACCACAATACTAGCGCAAAATATTGATTTTCAGGTGTTGGTTTTACCTACTTATCGAAGAAAAAACGGTGTCGGGATACGATCTCGGTTACTAAAATTAATCGCCTTCTCTTTTTAGCTGCTAGCAGGTGAATGTCCAATGGTATCGAAGAATACTTGCTAGAAATCGGCAGCTGCTTGGGATACACTGCAAAGCATTCCGCATATTTCCATGTAAATAAAACCCAGAGTGAATAACGCCCTATCCATCTAAGCAAAGATTGTAAGGACCATGATTGAGGGACATGTGTTAACAATGTCCCAACTCTATTCATTCAAGGTGTCTTTATTGGATCAGCAGAAGTCCTTGGCAAATGTAAAGCTGAGACCAACGCCGGGCAGCATATGCGATGAACACGACAAGGATGTATTAGATTCTATGCTCAAAGCCATGAATTCGGATATAGGTTTCTAGTGGATAAGAGACTTAAGCTTAGTCTCTTATTGCGTAGCTTAGACCGGCTGAATAGCTATAATCCGTAGGAGATGTTTGAACTGGTCCCGAGAGAAGGCAAAGACGAGGAGGACGATGGTATGTTTTTAAACAATAGAAGGATCACACTAACGTTGCATTGGTCTTGATATTGAAACCGTTCTGGGAGATATTAATGCCAAAATAACAATAGAGGCTATTCTTAATCCAACAGTAGGAAAATTCAGGCTTATCAAGATATCCACAGTGCAATCATCTAGATATCCACAAGGTGGCTTGGATATCGCCAGACCATAGTACGAAAAAAAATAATTACATAGAAAGCGCGCCCCTAGTGTCATATTCGAATCATTACCTAATTGCAATCACGATATGAATCAGAACACAACACGAAGGCAAACAAGTATAAAGAAAGGTAGATGTCGCTAAGCTGTATACCTCCGGGAAAGTCATAAGCTATTCCACCAAACTCTCTCAATCATTGCGTTAAAAATCCCCTAATTCGAATGTTTCTGACGCACAGTTGCAACATTTTGCGCGTTTTATCGCAACTGCTCCAAGAACTGTACTTGGGCATGAAAAACCTCGCTCAGACAACCCCTGGTACGATGAAGAATGCCGCATACTGTAAGAGGAAAAGGATGCTGCATACAGGACAACGCTGCAGGCGATTGCAATGCGTGCTGTTAGGAAACGCTATAAGGAAAAGAGAAGAGAGGCACACAGATTTTATTGACGGAAGAAGAGTGGAAAGTGTGGTGGAAAGAGTGGACGAGTGAGGATAGAAAGATACAGGGATAGAGGTAAAGACCAAAAATTCTGCCAAAAAATCAGGAGTAAATTATATGGAACAGGGTTTCTCTCCTGTAAGGACTGTGAAGGAAATTTGGTCGCAATACGTAGAGCGTACTGCACTTATGGATAAAACACTTTTATAAGCTTCCTGTTTCGAATGACAGCACTAGTGAAGACAATGGCATAAATTGGCCAGACTCGAGCCAAAGTGAAATCAGAATAGCAGCATTGTGGTTAAATGGGCGATAGACAGTCTTTTTAATCGGGTGAGAATATATTATGAGAGCTCCCCTTCTGTAGGAATTGTGGAAATGTAGTCAAAGATATGCAAAATGTGCTGTGCACTTCTGTAAGCTGCTGGTTCTAAATGGCATTCTAAGTGAAATAATCACACCAATTACCGATGATAGCGACGATTGCCCAGTACCAAACTAAAGAAGGATCTGAATAGCGGTTTCTGGACAACAACAAAGCTGTGCATACTGATAGACTACCGGCTGCGTTGTTTATGACTGGTGACAAAGACTCAATGCTGAACCTGCGTCTGCCTTAAACACGATATGGCTCAAGGAATGGAATCCGATGACTGAAATCATGGTGTGGTATTTACTGTCCTCAAATAGATTCAAACGCATATATCAACTGTAGTGGTAGAAGTTTTTTACTCTTGGTTATAAAGTTCTATCGAATGTGATATGTGAAAAGCTTGAATTTTATCCGTATCGCTATAGAACTGATAAATCGCAAATGGACGAAAAATTTCGAAGAAGCCCCCCCCCCC
>JAHXMU010025651.1:0-11023 GCA_019455685.1 Philornis downsi | reverse complement strand
TAGTTCGACACATAAAACTTTTTGTCGATTATAGATCTATGAAGCTATTGCCAAGTTCGGCATTTCTGAGGACCTAATACGATGCCGCCAACAACTTTTTTTTAGCAAATACGAGCATAGGCAAGAATTTTGATAAGTCATTTTACGCCAGATGAGGATTTAAAGAGGCCGCCAATCTATCGCGCGATTTTTTCAACATAGTTTTAGAGATGTTTATGGTAAAAGTTGCGGCAAAAACGGCTGGTATTATCTACAATAAAAGCCACATGCTATTTGAAAATTAGTTTAAATTGCAGCCTTCCTAAGTATGGGGTCAGCAGAACTGGAATAAAGCGAAAGTATTTATGTCGCCAACAAAGGATCTTTGGAAAGGTGGTTGAATTCACTTCGCTGCCAGTAAAACTAATAATATTGGTCTGGAAATTAGCAGAAGAGTATTGCTTGCAAAGAGATGGCACTGTGGACTTAGCAAGTTCTCTTCCGATGAACAAAAATCTAACTTATTAGCCCTACCTGTGTTGCTATCCAAAATCCAATTCTGATTTATGCCATATGCATATAAGAGAATAATAACTATATCAGACATTAGTTTCACCCATCCTAAAAGATATGGACCCATCATCCTTAACGGGGGATATCGGCATCATATGAATAATGTAAAATTCATACGAGCTATATGGGCTGTATGCCGACATTGGCATGACCTGGTACGGTTAAAACATTGCAGTATCATTGACTGATGGATGGACCAAAAAAATTCCAATACGGAAAGTCGACAACAAACAAAAGATTGACGTCTAAACTCTCGTTGACAGGATCAAGCTCAAGCTTGAAACGTTGCCAAAACTTGGTATGGTGGAAAATTTCAAATTTCTGTTCTAGGTATTCTAAGTAATTAAGTATATTCAAACCTGCTATTAAGAACCCATAAGACCGAGTCATTTGGTAGATCAGTTTGTACGATGTTATCATAAAATATGGACCGCATGACCCATTTTCCATGGATTAGGCGCCTATTTAAAACAACATTTTAAATGAATTCCGGTGATAACTGTGGTTTGTGCACTAAAAATGATATGTCCATACTTAGGCGGTTCACATATAGGGCGATTTTTTAAGATTTAAGTTTTTCAAGTTGGCAGCACTGGTTGGTAATGGCGTCCAAACGTCATCTGTCAAAGTGAAAAGTGTACAGTATATTCTGCCATTTCATCTTGGAAAGACTAACAAACGAGCAGCGATTGCAAATCGTTGAAATTTGTTATCAAAATTCGTGCTCTGTGACAGATGTGCATCTTTTGATACGACCATTTTATGGTCGTCATAATCGACCTGCTGAATCAACAATGCGTGCTGTTATCTCCAAATTTCGCACCAAATTTACTTTGTTGGACATAAAACCATCGACTCGCATGCGTAGAGTGCGTACCGAAGAAACTGTTGCAGCCGTAGCGACCAGTGTTAATGACGATCGCGAAATGTCAATAAAATTAATGTGAAACAATGAACATGTTGAGGGATGAATTTGGTGAGCAGCTTATCTCTCGATTTGGCCCTTTGAGTTGGCCTCCAAGATCTTGTGATTTAACGCCTCTTGTTTATTTCTTGTGGGGTTATATCAAGTCGTTAGTCTATGTGGACAAGCCGACCACTATTGAAGCTTTACAGGATAACTTAACACGTGAATAACATATTGGTGGAGTACAGGACGAAATGCTCGAAAAATTGGACCTTCCAAGTGGACATTTTGAGACGGAGCCGCGGACAACATTTACATGAAAGTACCAATGACCAATTCATTGATTCTAATAAAAAAATTTAATATATGATGCTAATTTGAGCGTTTTATTCAATTAAAAAAAAACTATGATTGAAAAATCACCCTATATAAGGAGGCTATTTTAAAAAATGTATTGACATGTCCGATTTGCAGTAGGATTCATTCTTGGTCCATACAAAGCATGTGTGCCAATTTCTGTTGTAATTGCAAATTGCACTCTATTCCTGTCGGTAATGACTAAGAAATACGCTCCCGTGGTTTATAAATTGCAGAAGGAAGACTGGATTTCGGAAAATTCTTAAATTTGTACAAGAGGTGTTGGGAGGGGTGTGAAAAGGCTAGGCCTCTGCTTCGCACAAACGTGAAATCTGTCATTTGTATGGGAGATGACAGAAGGGACGTGGTCAATCCGTCGATTTTTCCATATAACAACAAGCGTTATAAAGTAAAATCTAAGTTCATGCAGGTTACAAATAAAGAGTTACAGGGAACGGTTTGAATGTTGAAAAATCGGTCATTATGTATTGGAAGTAAATACCAGAAAGTGTTAATCGATTTAACCCATTTGCAAAATTTCGTGTAATTGTAACAAAATACATAAAATAAATACTACTTCAATATATTTTTGAGGAAAAATTCTCGAGATTTTCCAGATTTTTACATGAAAACTTTTTTAGTGCGAGATTTTTGTTGGAATGGAAAAAAGTTTTTCAAAAATAACAGATGGTTGACGTTTTGCAAAACCCTTTGGCTGTCTTCTTAATATAACTCCTTAATACCGCTTTTGCCGCCAAAAAATAAAGTGATTCAACAAACTGATGTGTCCCCTTTCACAGAATCGATAAGACGATGCCCATTAATGTACACCTTTCATTGACCACTGATTGTGTCGCTAAGCGAAATTGAGCAAAAACGTCAACGAATAGGAATAATTTGGCCAAAAATTCAACACTCTCATTTGGGCCATCATTACACTCCAATTCGATGCGCTTTCTTTTGTTGCCGCTGCCGTTCGTTCGTTCTACCAGTGTTTGCCTTTAATGCGCTTAATTTACGCTTGCGTGCAAAATGCTGTAAACAACGAACAGCAGTCGCAATTTAAACGTAACGATGATTACATCGTTATAAACCTTTGTATGCATGTGTATGTGTGTGTGTGTGTGTGTATGTGTTTGTCCCGTATTTGGGGAAACAAAGCAGACAAATATGGCCAACAAATAAGTACAAGGCTCGAAACAAATCAGATTCTGCTTATGGCATTGCTTACATGTAATTATTCCGCTACAGTGCGGTATATTAAGTTCGTCAGGGGAATTGAGTAGAGAGGTTTAATTATTGGCAATTATCTATAAATGCAAATGCCTACTACACTACACGATAAATAGTGCGTCTTGTTGGCACGTTGTTTCTCCCAAAAATTTCACGATGATTGATTTTGATAAAATGTTTGAACGATAAAAACGTTTCTCACGTCTCTACTTCACGACTGTCAAATATGAACTGTCAAGTCTAATGTTTACCAAAATTGCGGCAAAACAAAGTAGTATACCTTCCCGACGGCCACCCTGTAGAAGCGCAATAACTAATCGTATTAAGTGATTTAAAAGGGAGATATCACCAGCTCCGTGTTATGGAAAAAGACTATTTAAATTGAAAAATTCCTTTCTTACAAATGTCAATCGCAAAATTGTGTTAAAATCACCATTTTTGGAAGTGAACTTTTGCTTTTATTTTACATTTTTTGTAATTTTGTGTATTACTTGATCGTAGGGTTTCTACAAATTACACAGATCGACGAAATATGATTTTTTGACATTCGCCCACATTTTAAATTCAATTTCTTCCATTTCAGAAATTTTAGATTGCTTTCAATGTTAAGTTATTTTGAAACAAAAATTGGAAATTTAAGATGACGACAAGAGTTTGGTCGTGACAAAAGGAAACAATTACCAATATTTTCCTAAAAAATGTATTATTCTGTTGTTATACAGGGTGGGCCATATGAGTGTTGCCGATTTAATTCTTCAATTTCTCCGTAACGCGCGGCGCGGGTGGCGGGGGGATATGTTGTTCACTGCGCCGCTTCCTGGAAATTTAGTCGCCATGGAGCCGTACACGGGAGTGCAGCGTGCATTTTGTGTCCGAGCGTATTACGAAAACAATAAATCAGTGATTACTGCACGACGTTTGTATCGGCATGAAAACGGTTTACACGATTTAAGTGAAGTTCCAAGCGCCAATGTGATACGAAAATGAATCAGAATGTTCGAAACAACCGGCTCAACAGTACCAATTACGGTTCGTGATCGCCCAGTTTCTGCAAGATCAGCCGACATTGTGGAGCGTGTTCGTGTTTCAGTTCAGCGAAATCCGCAACAGTCAACACGTAAGAGAAGTCAGTCATTGGATGTAAAAAGAACAACTTTACGACGAATTTTGAAACGTGATTTGCATTTGAAGGCTTATAAGATTCAGATAGTCCAAGAATTAAAACCCGATGATGCCAATAATCGACTTAACTTTGTCAATTTGATGCTAGAGCGGTTCAACAATTTTAACAACGTGATTTTTAGTGATGAGGCCAATTTTCACCTTAATGGCCATGTGAACAAGCAAAATTGTCAGTTCTGGTCCGAGACTAATCCCCGACGCTTGCATGAACGTCCACTTCACAGCCCTAAGCTTGTCGTGTGGGCTGGGATAACGTCAACCGGTATTATTGGACCATAATTTTTTGAGGACGAAAGAGGGCATGCGATGTTTTTCCTGGAAAACTCATTTCGAAAAGGGGGGATATTGAATGGTCCCCACGTAGCCCCGATCTTTCTCCACGCGATTATTTTCTATGGGGCTACCTCAAATCGGTAGTCTACGAGAATAATCCGACCAATTTAGAGCAGTTGAAGAGGAACATTATTCAGGAAAGTAACAAAATACCGAGAACAACTTTTCAACGAGTTTTCCAAAATTTGCGACTTCGGTTCCAAGAGTGTCAAGCAGCCGAAGGAAGCCATTTGGACAACATTATTTTTAAGTCTTAAAAATTCCCATGATTCTGCTTTTTAAAAACACAAATATATTTTTTTATGTTTCGTAGTTTTTTTTAATTGAATATTTAAACCGCCAACACCCTTATGGCCCACCCTGTATCATATGCAATGAAATGAAAAAAGTGATAGTTGGAAGATGTCCGCAAGAAAATGCAACCCAAATTCGATATAAAAATAAATTTTAAATGTTTATTTTGATAACAGACCGCAATTTTAATAGATGGAAAGACACAGAGTTTGGCAGATGCCAAACTTCTGCTGCGATGAAGCTTATATACCTTCCCGCATGAATGGCTGTTTACAGTGCCATTGACGATGTACCGCCTCGCAGTCATATAACATATTTATGTTATTCTGAAAGGTAATAAGATTTGTAATACTTTATAATCTAGATAGATATAATTATGGCGACCACAGCTCGGTCCAAGTATGCGACAAAAATCCCATTTTTGATGTTTATTTGGGTTTCTTTTCAGGAATATTCAAAAACGTTTTGTCTATTTATTTTACTTAAGTTTAGTTTATCTTATAGCCAAAATGTTTTTACTCTAATTTCATAAATACGTATTTAATTGTATTTGTAGGATGACGCTGACTGACACGAAGTCTTCAGTAAAAATATTCAAAGATCTAAGCGAGCTTTTTTACACCAAACGAGGATTTAGGCAGGGCGACAGTCTATTGTGCGACCTCTTCAACGTACTGTTGGAGATGATTATGAGGAAAGCAGCTGTTAACACGATTGGTATCATCTTTAATAAAAACCATATATTGCTCGCCTATGCAAATGACATAAACATTATTGGCCGAAAACTACGAAATGTTACTGCAGTCTTCTTAAGCATCGAGAAGGAACCAGCGAAAATGGGTCTGGTGGTAAACGAGGACAAAACAAAGTTATTGGTTTCAACAAGTCTACTCGTTTGGAACGCTGTGTGAATGTTGACAACTATAATTTTGGGATGGTGGACGAATTCATCTATCTCGGTTCCGCTGTAAACAAAACGAATGATGTCAGCATGGAGATAAAGAGATGAGTATTGCTTGTTAATAGATGTTACTATGGGCTGAGCAAACGACTCAATAACAAAGCCCTCTTTCGAAAAACAAAAATCCGACTGTACCAGACGTTGGTTCTACCTATCTTGTTATATGGCGCAGAATCCTAGGTTATGACGCAGTTGGATGAATCGGTACTGGCAGTTTTCGAGAGGAAAATACTCCGGAAAATATATGGACCCATCATCGTTGACGGAGAATATCGGCGTCGCATGAACAATGAGCTGTATAAGCTATATGCCGACATCGACGTGGTCAAACGCATTAACATACAGCGATTACGTTGGCTGGGTCATGTTGTGCGGATGGATCCAAATGCTCTAGCACAGAAAGCTTTCCACCACGAACTCGATGGACGGCGCAGAAGAGGGTGACCAAAACTCCGTTCGAAAGACCAGGCTTTTAAAGTGCTATTGAAACTTGGTGTGACGAATTGGAGGAGAAGCGCAGAAGGTCGAAGCGTTTGGAATTATTTTCTACGGGCGGCGTATAATAGATAAGATATGTCCAGATATGTTCCAGTCACCATCTAAAAAGAAGAAGAAATTGTTCTTCCTATGCCCTTGGGGTTTTTATATTATACTCATTTCTATGTGTCCTAGACAAACCGCTTTAATTATTCTACTATCTATTCTACCGATACTTCTAGAATTTGTATAAAAGTTGTGCCAGGCAGTCTTATTCAATATCTACAGGAAAACTAGTATACATATATAAATTTAAACAGGTGAACTGACTTACATGTCCCTTCACCCAACTTTCTTTAAGTTGATGCAAAAGTGTGGCTGGGGAAACTTAAAATATTCAAAATTAAAGCGCAATAAAAGATGCAAAGCTGTAGATTTCTAAAGTTCTCCGTTTGGGAAATGTAGAATAGTATAGAAATTGTAGTCAGGTGAACTAACTTTCATGTACCTTCACTCAACTTTCTTTAAGTTGATGCAAAAGTGTGGCTGGGGAAACTTAAAATAACCAAAATTAAAGCGCAATAAAAGATACGAAACTGTAACTTTCAAAAGTTCTCCGTTTGGGAAATATAGAATAGTTTAGAAATTTCAGTCAGGTGAACTGACTTTCATGTACCTTCACTCAACTTTTCTTAAGGTTTTTGCAAAATTATGGCTGGTGAATCCAAAAACATTCTAAATTAAAGTACAATATTAGAAGCAAAACTGTGACTTTTAATAGTTTTCCGTTTGGGATATGTAGAGGAACCACTGGTTGTTGTTAAATTTTCGAATTTCTCTTTTTCGTTATGAAGTCCATCTTCATTCGCTGTACTAAATATTTGTCGTGTGCTAAATTATACTGAATTTAGAGCAATTGAATTAAAGATGCCTCAATTAGATAATTTATACTTGAGTATCCCTCATATAAGTTATGATTTGAATTAGATAATATGTTTAATATCCGTTAAATTTTTTCAAATTTTACTAAGCATTATAATGCAATATAATGGACGAAAAAATCAAATTACTGTAGTCTACTAAGTTGCGATCAGAGGTAAAAAATAAAATTTCAATAAAACGGCCGATTTGTGTGGGAGTTACCAGAAAGGTTGTGGTGATTTTTATTCTCCGGGCTTATTTCATCAAACGCATTTTGTTTGCCAAATTAATTTGAATTCAGTACAACCGCTTGAAACATATGAAGCTAAAGACAATTCTCCTGCATATGGAAGAGTTGCTCATATTCAGCAAGCTTACACGCATTCTATTTATAGATTCACTTAACTGGACCTGCAGTTTAAGGACAACTCCTAAAGCCGCAGTTTGAGAAACATTCAGTAGAACTATTCATTACTCGGTTACTCGATGTGTTTGCAAGGCTCATCGAGGTGGCCGCAGCTCAAATAGTGATAGGTGCCGCGATTGAAACCGTCGCCACGCGAACGATAGTCGCGTGTGCTGACCATCACCCCAAGGTCGGTCATAGAAGCTAAGGATATGTGTGTCAAGATAGAGGTAATAGTAGGGGCGTGGAAAATTATTCGATTTTTCCCTAATTATGGAAAATTATGGACAAATATAAAAGACAAATAAATGTAGGCTATGACGGAGGAAAGTTAATGCATTTCGTATTGAAAATCGTAAATGAATTAGGGTGGTACTAGGAGGCATGTGACAATGCGCTCCGTTTTCATTTTAAAATCCAACTAAGCGTGTATAAAATTTGGACAACAGAATAAAATGTATGAACTTTAGGATATAGAAGGTACCAGAAGGGATACCGTTCGTGCGTCTACTTATTTTTAAAATTCTGCTGAGCTTAATAAACCAATGTAGTATTCGAAAGTTAAATTACTGTAGTTTACGAGTAAGGAGTTACAGACGAAAATTTGCGTGGGGCGGGGTATCCGTTATAGCCCAGCAGAAAGAGTGGAAGTCATTCCAATGAATAGTATTTTCATAGCTTCCACTAATGCGGCATGAGCATATTTTCCACTTCTTGGAAAGTTTTTTTTTTTTTTTAATTACACTAAATAGAGCGACGAAATAAAGGCATTATAACTGACAGTCATTGTAAGAATATTAAATATTTTTAAATTTTTGTTTTGTTTACGATGTAAAAAAAAGTTGTTTAAAGTTATTGTACATCAATAAATTAATTAGTTATGTGAATTCTGATTAAAAGAAGAAAATTGCCTTAAAAATGTGTTTATTCCCAGAACCCACGTTTAAAAATTCTAAGATATAAATCCTAAATTTATCATCTCCACTGCAATTGAGACGTTTACATGTAAAGTTCTCAATTGTAATGAGATTGAGTGCTTTAGAGTAAACTTTAAGTCGACTGAGCTATTAGAAAATTTATTTGATTTACTCAAGGCAGTTCTGATACTCCCCCCATACGTGTAAGGCGAGTTTGGCCGCACACATAATCCTGTATTTGATTCAAGGTATAATCTATAATAAATAAATGAAAGCTGATCCCCGCTTTTTTATATTTTTATAAATCTCTTGAGGTAAATATATGGCAGATTGAATCCGTTCCTGCCGAACCAGACAAAATGTTTTGAATACATTTTACTCCTTTAGATCAGTTGGTGAAAAGGCAGTGAATAGGCGTCAAAAACAACATAATCGATATACCCATGAGAATACGACAAGCCCATGTCAAATTCATCGATGATTATCCATTTTTCCACCACTTCTAGACCACGATCAGTGGATCGTTTTAACCTCCCTGTATGCTCTTTTTTTCTTGGGAATGATTAACCAGGATCTGGCGAAATATTTGACTGTGCCAAGTTTTAAGAAGTTTCCTAAAGAATTACAACAGTTATCGTGTCTACCAGCCAGATAGTTATTCAATCGATTTAAAGAGTGGTGAAACATATTTGGTACTGCGAACGTTTCCTTCAAGGTGTTATCGATTGATATACATATAAGATTGCAACTAAAACAACCGCATGCAAGGATTCCATTCAATTCAACAAGTAATCCTTCGCATGCTATTTAGCGTACTTCACATTCGTCAATATTGCTACTATGTAATTGTGCTACCAATCTTGATAGCTCGCAAATCATTGAACTCATTGAAAAGGGAAATTTTTAATTGGCCAACAAGTTACAGGGATTTGTTGTTGTGTCTTGTCCTTACCTAAACGATCGGCATTTGTTTGTGTGTGAAATAAAGGCAGCTCTGTGGCCAGACACCAAAAATAATCACTGCTCTGTTCCTTGTGCCCCTTCACACTAAGCTATTCGAGTATCGGCTAGTACCTTCAATCGCACTACTAAGCAAAACTTATTTATTACACAACATTTCGTTTAAAAATGGACAAAATATATAATTTCAACTCTGGATTTTATGACTTCGTCCAAGAGCTGCGAAAACCGGCAAATGAATGTGTTGTAAATGGTCGTGATACTGTGCTGGTGATAGCTTCTGCAACTCGTTGAGCAAGCAAATGCCAGTCAACGTGCCCTAAAGGCAATAAACTTATGTACCAAGTGGGCCCAGTGCTCCCGTCTGCCGCCTGAATTGAGTCAATTGCGTCGGCACAAGGGGATCAACAGAATATCGTCTGTTGCGGTGGAGTGTCATGTAAACAATTTTTGCTTCTGATTTCGTTTCAGGTCGTTTGAATTTATCGCCGAAAGAACGCGATAAACGTATGTCAGCTAAATGTGCAATTCTCCCAGGAGACGCATGTGCCACTGTGCGAAAAAAAGGATATGATAGTGCTGGTGTTGAACGAGTGACCAGATGTGAGTCGCGTGTTTTTTTATTGAGTTCATAACTAACACATATTATCACATTGAAGAGGTTCTTTCAAATCGTATTTTTAAGACAGAATGGCTGAATGAATGTTGCTAATAAGATGGTAACTTAAAGGCGCTGAAAGAGTTTTTCGTCCCAGAAGTAAGCAAAAAGAAAATTCATTTTAATTCCCTTCGGTTTCAAAAATATGGTGCAAATTATAATGAATTTTAGGGAAAATACCTCAATAAGTTGAGCTCAATAAACTGTACATTGCATTGACTCCCAAGATGTTCTAATCTTAATGCATTAGATTTTTTCTAGCAGTGTTGTGGCGTACGGAAGTACCTGTATCGGAATTGTTTTTCACTAGCCTTTCTATATAACGTTTTGTTTTACAGGGTGGCGCAATAGAACGTGCATATTGCATCATCTTTTTTTGCGGGGTAGAAAAGGCGCGGGCGGGGGGTGCCTACATCGTTGGGTTGGCGGGCTGATGGAGTTTTAGTCGCTATGAATCACTTCGACGGGAAGCGTCGCGCATTTTGCGTGCGCGCATTTTACGAGAACTCTCGTTCATATATTGCTACTAGGCGACTGCTGAATATGGACTACGGCGAATTAGTGAAGTTCCGAGTGCCAATTTAATTAAAATATGGGTAAAGCGTTTTGAAGAGACCGGTTCAACATTTAAACCATGAGCAAATGGTCGCCCAAGAATATCTAGGACCGAAGACAATGTTGAGAGAGTTATGGAGTCAGTACGAGGAAATCCACAAATGTCGACTCGCAAGAGATCGTCTGTCTTACAATTATTGCGACGAAGTTTGCAACGAATTTTAACATTGGATCTTGAACTGCATCCATATAAGCTGCAGTTAACACAAGAATTGAAAGAGTCTGACTTCATATCAAGGCTCGCATTTGC
>JAHXMU010025648.1:0-24394 GCA_019455685.1 Philornis downsi | reverse complement strand
CTCTGGGAATGGTATATTGCATTTAGCTGCGGGACATCCGTTTCCGTTATAGACTACCATCGGCAATGAGAAGTTTCTATGGCAATCCCTTAGTTCATGCATACATATGTGAGGACATAGTTAGGAATATCTGTACCCAGTATGCCATAGATGGATGGCCTTTTGTATCATTTTGCTGATACATTCTACACCAAAGAATTATTTGATATGAGCCCTGGAATTTCTCTTATTGGGTTTAGAGTTTATTGAGTCCGCCTTTCTTTTTTAATGTCAAATAGTGAACAAAAGGAGAAAAATGCTGCACTTGCTTTGCAGAAGCATTTAGATATGAGGTACATTCCTGTGAGTTGAATTCAATTGTATTTTTTTTTTTCTGCCAACTTTAATAACAATTTGGCAAAATGACAAATAATCTGAAACGGCAACCAGTTTCCAGTAGCAAACATCACATTTCTATCAATAAACTTTTGAAATATTTCTATTCGGTTTCCATTTCATGCCTACAAAACATATCTTTGTCTAAGGAAATTGCAAAAAATGGATATTTAGGACAATGAGCCAATTGTTTGTTGTTGAATTGTGATACACAATTTTGACACGAGAGGAAGGGGGGAAATGAATTGTAAAGATGTACATGTGAGTGAACATCAAATTAAACTGTATTAAACTGAACAAATTAATGCAGCTCTCGTCTACAAAAGGGAATTAAAATATAAGGATTAATAAAGAGAGTTTGGATAAAGGAAACCATTTTTTTTATTGGTTATCTTATAGGATTGTAACTAAAGATACTAATCTGAAAAAGGGTCACTAAGCTGTTTTATCTCGATATTCTCTTATGTTCGTAAAAACGTATACATGTAGAAGAATTTCACGTGAATGACTTTCAACTGAACTGCCTTGTTCTCTAGGGCATCTAATATAGACTTTCTTACGAGGGGCTCAAAGTTAGTTTTGTAGAAATATTCTTTCCAAAACAACAAAAATACAAAGACTTCTTATGGCTACTTTCTCATCAGCCAGCGACAAGGGCGAGTTATTTATTTAGGGTAATCCATCTATTGGTTTGAAAACCGCTTGTCTGGCAAGGCTGCCAGCTGTTAAATACCTGTCATTTGAAGTGTTATTGGTTTAGTGAAGGGTTTGTCATTAATGAATTGACTCGTTTAACAACCGAAGAACGCATAAAAATAGTTAAAACTAAGTGGTGATTCAAACATGAGCATTCAATTGAACAAAATTTTGTTCAGCGATGAAGCTCACTTTCCACTCGGTGATTACGTGCGCATTATGGTCTGGAGGTGTCATTGAGACGAAGACTACCTCAAAAGGATACACTGTTGTAACCAATCCAGAGGTGGTTGTTTGCCTTAAGTTTTTTTTAAGACTTCAACGATCGAGAAAAGATATTTGGGGTGTTAAAGTAAAAGAATTTTTCTCGAAAATAAATTGAAGACCAGTTGGTTTCGTATCTAATTCACAAGTGCAGTTTATTCTATATTTAATATGGCCTTAGATTACAGTAAAACTACAGTAAGAAGAATTTCCCAAGCCTTGAAGACGAACACCAAAGAAAGTAGAGACAATTGACAGGACTTTAACAAAAGATTTGACAAGTAATTCATAAATAATTCATTTGAAAGGAGGAAAGAGAAAAAGGCGAAAATTGTCATAGAAATGCTTCAACAGTGGTATTTTAAATGACACTGTATTTTGTACATAATGGCAAGGTCGAAGTATTATAAAGAAATAAATGTTTCATCGAAATTATAGCTTTATGCGCATTTTGTTTAACTTTACTTGAAACCGAAAATTGGACTCCCCTATATAAACGTTGACAAGAGTAGTCAATGTAATAATGTCAGACCCATCTGTATAGTATACCGACTTCCTGGGGAAAAGTGTCAGCTCAAAGTTCCTTTTGCATTATCGCGAAATATTTACCCATTTGGCCAATTGCAATCTTTTGCCACCGACCTGCGTCTAACTGCCCGTTCTGTCCTTATAGCAGCTTAAGATAAAGGAAATATTTTTTATTTGTTCTTTGCCTGACAGGGCTTGACTTATATTAAATGAACACTACAGTGTTTCTTGTGGACAGTCTCCGAAAGTGGATTAGAATTTTGTAATAGATCACATTCTTATAAATTGATATAGTTAGAGGGCTTTAATGTGAATCACTTCCAACACAATTGCCATGTGCTCCAGGATATCAAATCAACTAATTCTGTTTGAGGAAACAGAAAAGTTGTTTTGTAGAAAAGCGTTTCCAACAAAAAGTACAACGATTTCTTATGGATATTTCTCTATCACCGAGTCATGAGGACGATTTTGTTTTAATTGCATATTATTTCATTATAATACAGGGTGGCGAATTGTAACGTGCATATTTAAAAAATAGATTAAAAAATAAATACAAAAGGTATGGTTAATTGTAGAGTAATAAATGGCATTAAGGCATTGTAGAGTAATAAATGGAGTTTATTTTTTAAAAATAACATCATCTAAATGGTGACCCTCTCTACGACGGCAATCCTCTAACTGCAAACGAAAATTATTGAAAACTTTCTTCACTAATACTGGTGTAATTACTGCCATTTCACCTCGGATATTCTCCTTGAGCTGAACGGTGTTTCTTGGATTATTACTGTAGACTTTGTGTTTGAGGTATCCCCACAAAAAAAAAAGTCAAGAGGAGTCAAGTCTGGACTACGTGGGGGCCATGGGATATCACCTCTTTTCGAAATCAGTCTGCCAGGGAACATCAGCTTCACCACCGCCATGGAGTCATTTGATGTGTGACAGGTAGCTCCATCTTGTCGGAACCAAGTTCTGAAATTCACTATTCTTGAACTTTCAATTTCTGGAGCCAAAAATCCGTCCAACATCTCAACAAAGCGTTTCGTATTAACCGCGATGTTTTGGCCCCGCGCATTTTCGAAGAAAAAAGGACCAATTATTCCTCTGCCAGAGATTGCTGCCCATACTGTCACTTTGGGACTATGCAATGGTTTCTGGAGTTTGATTTTGGGATTTTCACTGTTCCAGTAATGACAATTTTGACTTTTTATGAACCCATTCATAAAGAAATGAGCCTCGTCAGAGAAAAGGATATTATCAAAATTGGAAAATCGATTAAGCATTTCATTAGCAAATGCGAGCCTTGCTATGAAATCTGACTCTTTCAATTCTTGTGTTAATTGCAGCTTATATGGATGCAGTTTAAGATCCAATGTTAAAATTCGTTGCAAACTTCGTCGCGATAATTGTAAGACAGACGATCTTTTGCGAGTCGACACTTGTGGATTTCCTCGTACTGACTCCATAACTATCTCAACATTGTCTTCGGTCCTAGATGTTCTTGGGCGACCATTTGCTTGTGGCTTAAATGTTAAACCGGTCTCTTCAAAACGCTTTACCCATATTTTAATTAAATTAGCACTCGGAGCTTCACTAATTCGCCGTAGTCCATATTCAGCACAATATAGTCGCCTAGTAGCAATATATGAACGACAGTTCTCGTAAAATGCGCGACGCTTCCCGTCGAAGTGATTCATAGTGACTAAAACTCCATGAGCAAAAAAAGATGATGCAATATGCACGTTCTATTGCGCCACCCTGTACTTGGACCTTGCTATTTGACTTGGACCCGCAAAGAAAAGTCTGACGGCGTTAAATCGTATGATCTTGGTGGCCAATTGACGTTGCCAAAACGTGAAATTGCCCTTTCTAGAAACTTCTCATGCAATAAAGCAAAAATCCGTCGTGTGAAATCACGTCTGAATCACCACTTTCGTAGTAAGTTTTAACTATTTTCTTGCATTCTTCGGTTGTTAAAGGATCCATATTCGAAAATGGCAAACCTTTCACAAAATATATAACACTTCAGATGATAGGTTTTTAACGGCTGACAACCTTGCCAGACCGGCGGTTTGGATAACCCTGTATAACACTTTTTTTTGAGATGTTGATTGCTTTCAGCATTATCGATGGCCTCGTTAAAAATCGCCAAACTGTCAACAAATGTATGCTTTCGATGGATAACGGTTGCCATAACATTTTTCAAAGCATTTCTGTATTTTGTATTGTATTTTGAAAACAACGTTTAATCAATGGAAGTAACTCTTTTCTTTCCATTGTATACAAAAAGGAAAAGCAGTGCCGCTTAAAGCACTTTAGTTAAAAAGAAAAAAATAATAATGATCGAATGTCGTGAATTTTTTTTATTAGATCATTCATCTGTGCATCGAATTTGCTGATCGTTGTGTTAATGGGCTAATCTTGTCGTCTTTCAATTGTTTTCTAATAGTTCATAGAAAACATTTATTTAACTCTATTAAAAACTAATAGCGCCAAATAGTTGTTTTGTTTGGTAACAGGCAAGCGATGACAGCTTAATGATGACATATAAAACAGCTTTAATATTCCAAACATGCATTGCTTACAATTGCGAGTCCTTTATTATAAATTTACAACTTATTTTTTGTTGCTAAGTATTAAGAAGTATATCAAATAGTTTGTTATTTGCTAACCCGAGGCCAATACTCTTTATTACCCCTTTCGCTTAAAGTTTTGCTGGAATTCTTAAAATTGTTTTAATTGGGCAGAAAAAAATATATCTTCAAAAAATCTGGGATAAAAATCTTCCGCAGGGATATATAAAGTTGCTAAGTGAATGAAAAGAAAACAAATCCTTTGTTTTGTTCACCATTCGTAGCTCAACATTTCATGTGAATGCTGAGTATGATGGTGCCAATGGTGCTGATGGCGTTCTTGTTTATAACAGCAATGCATAGGATGGTATCCAGCGCCTTTGCGGCAGTAAGAACGTTTAATGCCAACTGGCAGATCACTAACTAACTAACTAACTAGCTAACTACATACCACTCACACAGGCACCCAGAGAGGCAACTTCTGTTATGTTGGAATTGTTAAGCAACATTACACGTGTCGTTAACCAAACAAACACAATCAAAATGCAGGCAAGCGTGCACTAACATTCTCCACTACATTGAGTTATCCATATACGAAGAACAGATGGAACAGATGGAACGAAAAACTCCAAACTTTTGTAATTCGCAGGCATTGACATGAGGCCGCTGGGTATAAGTTAATTAATTGAAACATCTGGATTTAAACGGATGCATATTTTTAAGCTCTTTAACAGTTAATTATGGATATATGTATTTTAATCAGAATATTTTGCTGAAATTAAATTAATCGGTTTATCACTCACCAGAATGTTTTCTATGCTAATTTTCAGGAAATAGGCTAAATGCCTTTAGAATTAGGGAGATGACTAAAAATAGTTTGAATGATTGGGGACACCGAACAATCGTTTCGAACAAGAGCTTTTTGAAACGGAAACATACAAGTACTATTTCGTTGAAATCTATTTCATCGGCTTCAAAGGATTCTTCCCCCAGACACAATAAATTAATATCAACATTTTTCCCAGTCCTCGAGAAGTGCCAAATACTACTTCGTTAAAATCTATTTCATCGCCTTCAATTCAATAATTCTTCCCCTGGACATAATAATAATGTTAGCGTTTTTCCCAACCTTCGAGGCGTGCTCAATAGTGGCCTTTCGGTTTGGCCTTCAGAGTGCTTTGCGAAAAACTGTGTCTTCGGATTGTTCTTTTGAGTTTAGCAAGTAGCCAGAAGCCACACGCTGCTAAATCAGGAAATACGGTGATTGTGGAGCTATATAAGTTACATTTTTGGCGTAAAACTCGCTAAGAGCCAATACAGTGTGGGAAGACGCTTTATAATGATGTGAAAACCAAAAGCTGTCAGCCCATAAATCTGGTCTATTTTTGGCCTCACCTCAAGGAATGGAAGCGTTTAAAGTACAAAATATTTGTAGAGCAAATGTGCTTTCGAATGGCTGATAGACAAGACAACTGTCATAAATTATTAGGAAACTTTTTCAAATGTAGCCTAGGTTAATATTTTTCTACATTGCAGCTAGAGATTGTAAATGGACTATATTGAACCACCCCTTTTAATACCTCCCATACAAATTGATCTATGTATTTTCCAAATTCGTTCGAAAAGCAAACGAACGTATTAGTGTTTCTAATTTGAATGAATTTTTCTTCTATAGAGCTGTTGTCTTTGTTGAGTATGGTTACCATAAAACTATATATGAAACGATATGAAGAAATGTTGAATTGTCATTCGCCTATCATTTTAAAAGTTTTATGGAAGTAGGCTGTGTAAGTATTTTCCCATAACTCCTAATTCATAGACTGCACCAACTTAAGTTTTTGTTCATTGTACTGCTTTATATTGTTTATATAAAATTTGAAAAAATCGGTCTATTAACCACACCTCTTCTGGTACCTCTTATGTAAAAGGCCGATTTGAATCTTATATTCTTTGACACATAGTATGTCTTTTGATAAACTTAGTTCTGTGAACGAAAATGGACAGTTTGTCACTCCTATTCGGGTATGTCCCATACGAATTGACTAATTTATCGAAGTGTATGAGGTGTAGTATAAAAATTAAAATTAACTCATTATTTTCTCCATAGATGGCTTTAGTAATCTCCATATCGTTTATCGTTTTGAGTATTGTTTGATCGCAATCACCAGCATATTTTAAAGTCTCTATCGATAAAGGAAAACAAACCAAGCGTCTGAAAATGTGAATTAACAGTCCTGATGCTGTAACTGTCAATAACGCTCAATTTAAATTTCGTCGATTTGTTTTCGGTTATGCACCACACTCTGGAAAGTCAATTGTAGAAAATGCTGATAAAATTATTGAAATAGTCAAATCCGACCATCACGTTAGTATAACGTCGATTGACCAGGAGATAAACATTGCAAAAAAAGCAATTGGAAGCATTTGAAAAAGGCTTATTGCAAAAAGAAGCTCAGCATTTGGGTTCCACACGAGTTAATGCAAAAAAAAACCTCATGGACAACATTTCTATATGAGGATTATTTCTGCGGCTGCGGATGGTGACTGGCAATGAAAAGTGGGTTACTAACGATAATATCAAGTGAAAACGATCATGTTGAATCACGGAGAGCCGGGGTAAACTGCAGCCAAGCCATTGGTGATCAGGACTGGTAAAGAATCATCTACTACGAGCTGCTCTCTTACAAACCTCTTATTTGGGACTTGTACTATCAATAGTTGGACTGTCTGAAGGAATCGATCGCCCATTAGTGGCCAGCTTTGGCCATTAAGAGAGGAATTGCGTTCCATCAGGTCACACACATTAATAGTGACTCGCCAGAAACTTGAGAGATTGAGAGATTCTTATTCATCCACCTTATTAACCGGGTCTGGCACCCTCTTCTGTGTGTGACTAGTAAAAAATTCGACTCAAGAGGAGCTTGTGAGAATCATCAAGGTTTACTATGAGAGAGTCATAATGGAATTACATCCAGAATAGCAAGAAGTTATCGATCAAAACGATACATATAAATCGGATCAACTATACTATTTGACATAACTTTCTACGTTTTACTACGTCTTATAATTTGCGTTAATTTACATTTTTGTAAATGGCGTTACATTAAAATTCATGGTAAAGAGTGAGAAACTCGATCAGATAACCCTTCTCATTCTGACATCTTCCATTCAAATTATATAATTTAACTTTAGATTCCCAGAGTATGATATGTGGCTATATGCGGGATCGAATCTTGAATCATGCGAACTATAGTCGCATGCACCAACCATTCAATTTATATTCCATATCATGATAGTTGCGGAAAAAACTTATAATGTGCAATATCACGAAAAAACTGTCATCAAAACTTTGATTTTAAAGCGTCTATGAACTGATTTTTTTAAATATCGCTTCCTTAGATAATTGTTTCCGGACCATAAGGATAAACCCAAAATGAATTTCATAACGTATTGCTAGTCAGAAACAACGGGTTATCCCTTTAGTGGTTTTAAAACCGACGATCTGGCAACGCTGTCAGTTGTCAGCTGTAGTGAAAGCTTTGCCATTTACGAATATGGATCGTTTATCGACCATAAAAAACTAAAAAGTGGTGCTTCAAACATAAGCACGTTTCGTGCATTATGGACCGATTATGGTCATCATAATCGACCTACTGTGCAAAGAATTGGCAAGGCTATGAAGAAATTTAAAGAGACTGAAAGCGTAACAGGTGTGGTCAGGCCTGTGCATCATCGCAATGTACGTACTGCCAGAAATATCGTTTCTGTTAATGAAAGTGTGGCGTATAATCCGAATTTGTCGATTCCATGACGTTCTCAGCAATTGGGCCTATCATACGGCTCCTTACGGTGTATTTTGCATTTGGATTTACGGCTCTGTGCGCAAAGAGTCCAACTCACGCAACAATTAAAGCTGGCTGACCATTCATAATGCCGTAGATATGCTGATTGGGTGCTACAGCGACACGCTTTCAATGCTGACTTTTCGAACAAAATTGTTTTCAGCGATGAAGTTAATTTCTCACTCGGCGGTTACGTTAACGGCTCGTAGAATTTAGAAGTGATTGTGTAAAATCCATTGCATCCGGAAAACGTGACTGTTTGGTGCTCGTTATGATCTGGAGGTGTCATTGGGCCGTATATTTTCGAAGTTGACGCTATAAATTGACTGTTACCGTCTATTCAGAACGCTATGGCCATATGATAACCGACTCTTTTTGACCTGTAATTGGAGATTATGAATTGGACGATATGTAGTTTCTACAAGACTGTGCCACGAGCTGTACAACACAACTGATTTAGACTTTATTGCATGAGAAGTTTCCAGAAAGCGTAATTTCATGTTCTTGCGACGTCAATTGGCCACCAAGGTCATGCGATTTGACACCGATAAACTTTTTTGTGGGGCTACGTCAAAGACCGTGTTTACGCGGATAATCCGCAAACGTTGGAGCATTTGAAAACCAACATTCATCGAGTTATCGCCGAGATACCGCCCGAAATAAGCGAAAAAAATGGTCGAAAACTACCTCAAAAGGATCCACTGCTGCAACCAATCCAGAGGCGGTCATTTAACATGACGTTGTATTTCGTTTATGGCAAGGTCCAAGCATTGTGATGAAATAAAAGTTTCATCGAAATCATATCCTTATGTGTGTTTTATTTAACTTTACTTTTGAAACGAAAAGTGGGTAACGCGTTAAGTTCTTAACAGTTTTTAAGGCGAGGTGTTTTTTTTTCGAAACAATTGAGCATTTTTGGTTTATTTCATTTGAGATTTGTTTTGCTTCTCGTAATATATTGCTATTGTTTTTGCATTTATTTTTGTTTTCTTACTGACTATAGAGAAGGTTACCATTTCTTAAAAAAAAAAATGCCAGCAAGTTGGAAGTGATAGCTTAAATGAAAATAAAGCATCATCATTGTATCGCTTTACAATTTGATGCTTTTGAATAACGTCGAATGTTCTCTGTGGATTATTACTTCTTATCCCTGAAGCTCCAAACTTTTGAAATACATAATTGAATACATAATTGCCATTGCATAGAACTTTTCATCATGCTAGAGTTAGGCATAGCGATGGGATTTTTCCCACAATGTTTCAATATTCAAAAATTTATGAATATAAAGATATGATTCATATCATAAAGTCCATTTAAAGACTCATAAAAATATCCGAAGTTTGTGCCACAAATGCAAAATAAACTGCTGACTTATGTTACAAGAGAGGGCGGAGATGAACATTTCCATATTTTCTAAAATAATCACTAGATTCTAAATACTATCATCTCTTATGAGCTTACAGGCTCTAGTTATCAACTGCAAGGGAGACTGGTTGTTAGTAATGTTGAAAAGGTGTTACTAAATACTTAAACTCTATTCACACCCATACACACACTCACACACATTGTTGTTTATACAATGCCCACATACATATCGCAACCAATTAAAACCATGGCCTAACACTTACAAGTGGGCTGCTACATTACATTTCGTCTCTGGTCTCTGGAGGGAACTGTGATTGTTGTGAAATGCAACGATTGTTCGCTCTCCGGTCTTTTGTCCGTTACTCTGCCTGTCGGTCTGTCTTTTGCACAGCACACTAAGTGCTCCTACAAACAATGTGAACGAACACACTTAACAGCCATCACTACCAGAGGCTTGTAATACTGCCTCCTCCACCAGTATCAGGAATAATAGGAGAATTTACACACATACACATGGATAATAGAGATTGCGTGTGAGTGTGCCTAAATGTATTGTTCAATTCAATCTCAACTGTTTCCTGGTGGCTGCCTGGCACTCGTATGCCCATGGCTTCTCAATGTCTTCTACTGAGGCTGTGTCTCTACCAACAGTATGGACCGAGGACGACGTCGATATGGGTAAATTATGTGCGGGTACATTTTAAAAAGGAAATTAAATGCCTTTTTAACGCAGAACTAAAATTGTGATGTTAATCATGTACTTTGCTTCACTCTAATGAACAGGGTGTATAGGAATAGGATGATGGGAAATTTGGAAATTAATCAAATGTGTAGGTTTTACATGAGTCTCGCTGTGAAAGCCTTACCCATGGTGTGCCATCACACAGGTGCTGTTTTCCATCATTTTTTTCTTGGTTATATGTTCTTTCTTTCTTCTAGCGACAGCAAGCGCCCCTTAGGGGTACTTAAACTAATCCCGAAGGATTAGTCAAACTACCAGAGATTGGAAGTAGGTCCCTTGGAAAAGCGTCCTCAGGTCCCACTCCCTCACTCAGCCAAAGTACCTTTGTAGTCACTTGGTATGAAGTGAGCTACCTCCCGGGTAGGAGTTGAGGTAATCTAGGAAGACCTCGGATAGACATGAACAGTGTTTTCTAAGCTAATGCCTTGTTCGGGCAACCACAGCCAGCACGATGCTCCCACTAGGGGTCCAACACCATTGACCAGGAATGAACAATTTTCCTTGGGCGCCTGGTCACCCGTGCTACCAGAAGAGAAGAAGCCTCTGGTCTGGGTTTCGCAGTCAAGCTGCTCCAGTTTTGCTTTACCATACCTCGCATGGAACTGGTAATCCATAATCTACCGCATAGATTTTCAATGTCCGAGGAGAGAATATCAACACAGCAAAGCACACCATGCTCCAATCATAGTCCATTAACCAGATCTCTCTGTTCATACAACTATATTAACAGAAAAGATAAATCTTCTGATACCTCCCGACGGCTTCTCTATAACCGCACCTGTTGCCAGGATGTATCTTGTTTAACTATGACTCTCCCCTTAACTTGGTTTTCGAAAAACGAGTTCCAAGATCAGTTTGATGTCATATTATAGGTGAATTCCAAGACATAATCCACCTTTTCCTAGGGCGCCTGCACAAGGCCACACTACTCTGTTTTTGTACGCAAGCATCATACCCTTTGCCTGCTTAATTACAGGATCGGGTAGAGAGGTTTGCGTTTTAGGGATAAGCGGTACAAAGCATCCTAGGAAACACCCGCCTACCCACAAGGGAAATTTGGAAAATAGATTATATACTACTGTACATAATATCTTGATTGTGTGTTTTATGTAAGATCATCTGTTTTTGTAATACGAGGGCGGTCCCAAAATTGAGCGACCTAACAAAGAAGGCACAGAAAAGTTGGGAAAATTTTTCTTTATTTTTCACATAGTCTCCTTTCAGCTCGTTACACTTTTTCAAGTGATATTCAATAGCTCGCATAACCTACTTATAGTAAGAACTATCAAACTCCTTAAATTAACCGCTGACTACACCTTTTCATTGTTGGCAAAATTTTTATCAACGAGCCATTTTTTCAAGTTTGGATACACTTTCCCAATAATATTCAATAGCTTACATACTCTACTTATAGTAAAAACTATCAAATTTCTTAAAATAGCCATTAACTGCAGACTCCATATTTTCATTGTTGGTAAATCTTTTACCACCGCACTATTTTTTCAAGTTTGGAAATAGAAAATAGTCCGAGAGACCGAAATTTGGCGAATAAAGCTCGTGATGAAGCAATTTGAGCTTTAATTAATTAATTTTGGCCATCGCTATAGTGGATGTGTGTACTAGAGCATTGTCTTGAGGAAACAACTCTTTCGTTTTACCCAAATGTGGCCTTTTTTCCTTAATTTCATCATCTAAACGCTGTAATAAATTAGTATAATTGCATATTCGCCATTGATGGTTTTTCCTTTCTGAAGATAGATAATCAATAAAAATAATACCATGCGCATCCCAAAAAAAACAGACGCCATGACCTCGCCTGCAGATGGAACCGTCTTCTCCTTCATTGGACGCGATTCTTCCATTCCAGTCCACTGCTTTGATTGAATTTTGTGTCAGGTGTGAAGTGGTGTACCCATGTCTAATCCATGGTTATAAATCAACGCAAAAATTCGGCTTTATTGCGGTGAAACATAGCCAAACTCAAACAAACTCTACTGAAACATCTTCACGACACTGTTTTTGCTCTATTGAAAGCGAGCGCGGCACCCATCTCGATCTCAAATCTTCGGTCAATATACGATGTATAGCACTTTTTAAAATGCCCATCATTTCAGTTAGCTCACGCACCTTCAGCCGACGATCATTCAATACCATTTTATGGATTTTCTTAGCGGTGTCTGGCGTCGGTCTTGGCATCTTGGTAGCTCGTACGGCCTAGTTTAAATCCAATATTTTACAGTCGTGAATGAAGGAGCTCCCCCAAAGTGGAATCTAGCCCGGCGTTAATATTGGTTGAATCGAGACCTTTCAAATGAAAATATTGAATTACATAAGGGTGACCATTTTTTTTTCCTTGTTTACAAATTCATTGAGATCGTTTACTTTTGATGGCTCAAATGAAAATACTAAACAGCGTGGCGTCTTGAAACTTAAAATACATAAAAACTGGCATCATCTATACGTCAGGTCGGCCTATTTTAAATTTTATGAACAGAATCCTTAGTAAATAAATACATTTTTAAAAGTTTGGGAAGACGAAACTTCGCTTAAGTGTTTAGTAGAAAAGGTACTCGCGTAAGTATTCTTTACTGCTTTACAGCGTAATTCGTATTGGCCTCCCATTTGTCATGGTCTGTGTTAACAATAAGACCATTATGAATGGTCCAACTCCATCGAACAAACAAAGCTAATGCTTAGTATTTGCATCTTCAATGATTCGATTAAATTGTAATCAATTTCATACAAAATATTCTGCTGTTTGTCTGTGTCGTCACGCTTACAAATACACATTCACACATTCAATATGGCGAAGGGAAAGGAAGAAAGCGATAGCGGCAACCTTGACATCAAGACGCTAAAAGACAATTAAATGCTTAGTTACACAAAAGGTGTACATAGAGGGTTCCTTGCGCGGCATGCTATAACTGATATTAGGAATATGTTTGTGCGAGCACATGATGTTGCAACAAATTGCATTATATTGCTTTTAATAATATGATGCCATTACCATTACCAGCGTTTTGCTACGACCAAAACCAGCAGCAACATCATTATCATCTTCCATGTATTGCTTGGTTTCATTATGAAGTTGAACATGAGCGAATACATGTGAATGACTGCTGGGGCTGCCTGTCTCACATTGGTAATGTCTGAGTGTATTTGTTATCATGTAATAGATAGAAGGTGAAACAGCATCGGCAACAGCAGTACCCGTCGCATACATCACTGCCTTTAGCCTATCGCTACCATCACTTTTGTCCCCGCCTGCGATTGTATTACCTTTCTCTCCTACGTCTACAGAAATGTTGGAAAAGTTTTGCCGGAAACCTTGACCCAAATGTTAACCGCACAGAAAACAGAAAATAGTGTACTTTTAGGTAAAACTAATGAAATGTGTATCTTTAAGATACAAATGCACAACAAATGTTTTATTTTCAATAGATTGCAAAAAGCCATTTATTCGTTACAACTTGCAATTGGATACCACCACTGATGTGATCAAATTCTTGTTTGCATCTGCCACAAAAAGTTAAACAAAACCGGTGGCCATAAAGTAACCACAATGTATTCAAACCGCATCATAGCCAACAACAAAGCCCTTTGATTTATGTTTCCTTTGCGTTATTTAAAAACTTTTATCCAGAATTTAGCAATGTTTCCTTTTTCCTTCAAACACACACATACACGCGCTCGCTTTTTTTGCCGTTGTTCATTCGCCATCGTCGCCGTCCTTAACAAATGTGACATTTAAGTTTTTTTTTCCATAATTTTTATCAACACAATTAAACTTTTGTTGTTGCATTTCTTATTTTATATCCGTTAAATTTCCTTTGAATAACAACAGCAAAAGCGGTTCATTCATTTACAGACACACGTATGCACAAACACATTTTCATATCGCCATACTAACACTACATGGTTAACATATCCTTTTGTGTAGTCTACATCCTTTATGCGCCTTTGTTCTAATGACTGACTCTGCGTCCACACATGAAGAAGTGACATAAAAGCACAACCATTGCATTCATGTGAATTCGACTCGTTGTATTGTGCTTTTACAGCAATTGTGCTGTGTTGTAGTTTCTGATTAAAGTCTTTTTCTGCGCGAGGGTCCTATGGAAGCTTAAAAGAGCGGCTACATTACGCGGCAGATTATAGCAAAAGGGATTACTTTAAGAAATCGGAACTAGTTAAATAGATGTAAAAATTACTCTTTTTGTTAATATTAGCGATGTCCGATTAATCGAATGATCAAACTTGATGATTAATCCGTAATCGAAAGTTATAATTATTCACATCAACGATTAATTAAATAATTTGAATTTCGATTAATCATAATTAAAAATTCAAAGATTTTGTATATGGGAACAATAAGAAGGAAATATTAAAGGACATTTTTTATGTGCCATAAAAATGTAAATTTTGTTTGAGTAAAATATAATATAAAATACAGGGTGGCGCAATAGAACGTGTATATTGCATCATCTTTTTTTGCGGGGTAGAAAAGGCGCGGGCGGGGGATCGTTGGATTGGCGGGCTCATGGAGTTTTAGTCGCTATGAATCACTTCGACGGGAAGCGTCGCGCATTTTGCGTGCGCGCATTTTACGAGAACTCTCGTTCATATATTGCTACTAGGCGACTATATTGTGCTGAATATGGACTACGGCGAATTAGTGAAGCTCCGGGTGCTAATTTAATTAAAATATGGGTAAAGCGTTTTGAAGAGACCGGTTCAACATTTAATCCACAAGCAAATGGTCGCCCAAGAACATCTAGGACCAAAGACAATGTTGAGAGAGTTGTGGAGTCAGTACGAGGAAATTCACAAATATCGACTCGCAAGAGATCGTCTGTCTTACAATTATTGCGACGAAGTTTGCAACGAATTTGAACATTGGATCTTAAACTGCATCCATATAAGCTGCAATTAACACAAGAATTGAAAGAGTCTGACTTCATAGCGAGGCTCGCATTTGCAAATGAAATGCTTAGTCGGTTTTCCAATTTTGACAATATCCTTTTCTCTGACGAGGCTCATTTCCTTATGAATGGGTGCGTAAACCCTCAAAATTGTCGTTACTGGAACAGTGAAAATCCTTAAACCAAACACCAGAAACCATTGCATAGTCCTAAAGTGACAGTATGGGCAGCAATCTCTGGCAGAGGAATAATTGGTCCTTTTTTCTTCGAAAATGCGCGGGACCAAAACGTCACGGTTAATACGGAACGCTATGTTGAGATGTTCGACGGATTTTTGGCTCCAGAAATTGAAAGTTCAAGAATAGTGAATTCCAGAACTTGGTTCCAACAAGATGGAGCTACCTGTCACACATCAAATGATTCCATGGCGGTGGTGAAGCAGATGTTCCCTGGCAGACTGATTTCGAAAAGAGGTGATATCCCATGGCCCCCACGTAGTCCAGACTTGACGCCTCTTGACTTTTTTTTGTGGGGATACCTCAAACACAAAGTCTACAGTAATAATCCAAGAAACATCGTTCAGCTCAAGGAGAATATCCGTGGTGAAATGTCATCCATTACACCAGTATTACTGAAGAAAGTTTTCAACGATTTTCGTTTGCGGCTAGAGGAGTGCCGTCGTAGAGAGGGAGACCATTTAGATGATGTTATTTTTAAAAAATAAACTCCATTTATTACTCTACAATGCCTTAGATTTATTTTAATCATATCTTTTGTATTTATTTTTTAATCTATTTTTTAAATATGCACGTTCTATTGCGCCACTCTGTATAAAGTATAATATATTCAATTATTAAAATTTTGATTACTCAATTACTTGATTAATAAATTAATCGTCTGATTTGTGTAATCAAAATAATGATTAATCGATTAATTTTAAATGTGATTATTATAAATATTTGTCTATGCAATTAATTGATAAATCCGAATTTTGGTTAATCGGGTTAATTAATTAATCAGTTAATCGCAAATCTCTAGTTATTATCTATATATATAAAAATGAATCGTGGTTTGTTCCGATGCTTAAAACTCCAGAACGGCTGGACCGCTTTGCATAAATTTTTGTATATGCGTCTGGGTGGTGCCCGGGATGGTTTAGATTTACAATTCGGTCCAATTGGACAAAGGGGCGTGGTACCTCCCATACAAACAAAAAATTAAAAATCAATTATTTCTGCTCCTGCTTACGGTATTTGAGCAAAATTTGGTGCGTAGGTTTGGTGTACATATCTTAAGTGCTACTGCAAATATGGGCGGATTTGGACAATGGGGCGTGGTACCTCCCATACAAACCATAAATTAAATATCCAATATTTCTGCTCCTGTTTACGGTATTTCAACAAAATTTGGTACATCGGTTTGGTGAACATATCTTAAGTGCTGCTGCAAATATGGGCGGGATTGGACAATGGGGAGTGGTACCTCCTATGCAAACCACAAATTAAAAAGCAATTATTTCTGCTCCTGCTAACGGCATTTAAACAGAATTTTGCATTTCGGTTGAGTGAACATATTTTAAGCTCTGCAAATATAGGCGTTTCTTATTATAATAGACCGATTGGCATGAAACATTTCCAATAAACACAAAATTTGAAGGCAAAGCAATGTTTGCCGGGTCGGCTAGTACGAGTATAAAAAACAAATTGTTTGGCATCGCATAAGTGAGATATGGTAAAACTTCTCACATTCAGTAAGCTTGTACGCATTCTATTTCTAGATTTATGCAACGGGCCCTACAGTTTAATGACGACTTTGACGATTGCAGGCCAAAAGAAACGGCCATAGCGTTCTGAATTGAAATTCGGTTTATCCGCTAAACTTTCACTAAAAGAAGCGATATTTTCGGCAATGCGATAACCATATCTGTAACACTTCCAGTTTGTTCAAATTTCTTTATAATCTTGTAAATTCCTTGCATAGTAGGTGGATTATGACGTCCATAATCACCCCGTAATGTACGAAAAGTACCCACGTCTGAATTACCTCTTTTGTAGTAAGTTTTAACTATTTTTACGAGTTCTTCGGTTGTTAAACGATCCATATTCGTAAATGACGAACTTTCGCTAAATAAATAACACTTCAGATGACAGGTATTTAACACAGCCTGACAGCTTTGTCAGACCGGTGGTTTTGAAAACACTAAATGGATAACATTGTAAAAAAGAGAACTGCGAATGCGGCAAGAACTGAAATCTTTTTCCGGAACATGCATTTGAAATATAATTTGATAATTGGATTATTCGTTGACATAAGCATATTATTTTGAAGAAGGCTTACTTTGAAGGCGATACAATCGATTTGAATGAATAATAACTATTTTTTCGTTTTATTAGCCAATTTTAGGCACTTTTTGGCAGACTAGGAATTAAAACTGAATACACCACGGTATTGTAAAAGATAATACGATCCCTTTTTAAATTAGGTGGATTGGAGACAATCTTAGGTCGTTCTTCTAAGCAAATGGTCTGGGGGCTTTTATGTGCAACGGAAACATAAATGCCCAAATGAGTAAGAAGAGAAATGCCCAAGTACGTAAGACTCCGGCATGGATATGGTCTTTAAAATCATGCCGAGTAAAGAAGTTTCAAATCGTAAATTATGTTGTGGGATTTGGAATATTGGGATTGAGGAATATTGAAATAACTACGATTTTGCTTAAATGGCAGCGCAAAATTATAAATAGTTTATGTTTTATTTAAGTAAAATTGATTCTAAGATGAAAATTTCTTGGCGTTGATGATGAACTGGAACAAAATCGAGTGGTGGTTTGGTGATGCCATGATCATATATTTTAATAAATTTTTGGTTTGATCGAGTCCCTAAGTTCACTGTCGCAGTATCGAAAATTTAATTGTTTTTGAAAAAATCATTATTATGAAAACTTTGTCATAATACTCAAAATACAGGGTGCCCGCCGGGAAGGTATACTACTTTGTTTTGTCGCCATTTTGGTAAACATTAGTCTTGACAGTTCATATATGGCAGTCGTGAAGTAGAGACGTGGCAAATTGTGGAAAAACATTCGATAAACCAACGTGTTTTAATTGTTAAAACATTTTATTAAAATCAACCATCAATTGCTGTGACCATAAGAAAGTTATGTGAAATTTTTGGGAGAATCAACGTGACAACAAGACGCACTATTTATTGTGTAGTGAATGATTTCGAAGAAAGAGGGTCTGTAGCTGATAGGGCCAAGCATGGACCACAACGTACTGCAAGATCTGCTGAAAACATTACTGCTGCTCAAGAAAGTGTTGAAAACAATCCGTTAACCTCAATTCGACGCCGTGCTCATTGTCTTGATCTTCAAAGAACAACTTTGGCCTCAATTTTGCACAAGGATTTGCATTTGTTTCCATTTAAGATTCAGTTGACACAAGAGCTTCTTCCACAAGACCATTTACGCTGCCGTACATATGCCAATAGGGTGTTACAGCTAGCTTGCCCAGGACAACTCCGATTTTCATGAAAAAATCATAATGAGTGACGAGGCGCATTTTCATTTGAATGGATATGTGAATAAACAGAATAGTCGGTTATGGGCAATGGAAAACTCTCAAATTATTCATTAGTCTCCTTTGCATCCATTAAAAGTGACACTCTGGTGTGCAATTTGGTCTGTAGGAATCATTGGACCTTACTTCTTTGAAACTGAAAACGGAGTAACGATAACTGTCAATGGCTTGATTAACATGTGGCATCAACAAGACGGTGCCACATCGCGTACAGCCAGGATTAAAATGGAATTTATGCGAGATCTCTTTTCACAAGTTATTTCAAAAAAATGGTGAAGTCGATTGGCCTCCACGGTCGCCTGATTTGACTGCTCCGGACTTCTTTTTGTGTGGATATCTGAAAAGCAAGGTTTATGCAAACGAACCAGAAACGGTTGAGCAGCTCAAACAAAATATTCGTGATGAAATGAATAAAATACCGCGTGAAATGTGTGAGAATGTAATGAAAAATGTGCTCAAAAGGGCTCGCATTTATCTAATATTGTATTCCATACATAATTGGCGACATTAAATAAAACATTTATCAATATAAGATCCATTCTCTTTCATTTAATCAAAAATTATAAACAAACAACATAGGTGTCCCGACGGACACCCTGTATATAGAACTTTGAAACTACGCTTAGTAATCGACCACATGCACCTAAAACAATAATAATTGTAACACGAAAAAAAAGCATATTCTTGCTTATACCAATTTCTAGAAGTACTCGTATTACGCAATTTTGCAAAGAAAAAAAATCACTATTTTGAAAAATGACTATAACTTGTGAATTAGATCGAATTTTGTACTGAGGATAGGACACGAATACGTATCTAAATAAAGATAAGAAAAATGAGGAATAAACTTTACTTAAGTCGAATTTTTCTTGTAAACACAGTTATTGTAATACTGCAGTAAAACATTTAGTTAGTATGCAAATTTTTCAAAATTTAAAAACTCCAACTTTTCTATTAAAATTCTTCATACAGTCCTCGCATCTGCTGATCTAAGCACAACTTTGACACATGAAAAATCCGAAACTTTTGCACAATTTTTGCTTTTTTTTTTTTTTTGCAAATATATGTAATTACATGTGAGAGAATAAATAAATAATATGGTATACTCGCATAGGCATCCATAGATGAATGCATGTGTGTGTGAACTGTATCCGAAACACTTAATAAAGCGCGGACAAAGTCTACAGTTGTAACACACAGCTGAAATACATTGAGGAACAAAAATCAACAGCTTGAGCGCAACGTTGCGAACATTAAACATTCAGGGCTCGGATGTACGAGTGCACACTCCCATCCACCTACATTTCACACTATTGTACATGTGGGTGGGTATGAGATGCAGCAGCTTTCGACATTTTTTCCAGGGATTTGGCTCTCGTCGCGCCTTGTGAATATGTCCTCGTAGTAAATTTATATAGTTTAGACGGCTTCAAAATAAATAAAATCACTTTGTCAGCTTTTACTGTACTTTGTACGTACTGCAAAAGAGAGAGAGAGAGAGAGAGAGAGAGAGAGAGAGAGAGAGAGAAGAGAGAGTGAGAGTGAATATGGACACCATGGACACATGGTATACCTTACACCAGGTTTTCGGGGGTTTCTATAGGTATATGAGGTAAACGATATTAGCAGTAACCGCTAAAAGTCGTTATTTTTGTAATGTCAAACAAGAATATCAGAAAATCTTTTCAAAATTATTAATTTCATGCGTATTATTTTTGTGATTTTAAGATATATGGATTTTTTAGTCCATAATTGTTATGTCTTCAAAATAAGAATATACTTGTATTATTTGATATGGGAAAATATAACAACTAGGAGGTAGTGTATAAAGTGCTGAGCAGGGTACGCATTTTGTGCGTAATGGCTAATCTACTCACAGAATGAGTAGCTAATGCACATCTATACTACCATTGAGAAATGTGTAAAGGTATGTGCACCCTGGTCGCAATGGTGGGTAAGCACAAACAAACATAACAAACGTACATAACTCACCACTCATATTATTCAAAATATTGTACATTTTTTTATCTTTCTGGCAGCATCTGGCTATCCAGGACTATTATTAAATGGTGAGATAAGGCTTCCCAATTGAGGGTTTCTAACTAGGTTTTGGTCGGTGTCGCAACGCCATTTATTCAGCTTAAAGTATTACCAAAGTAAAACAAAGTATGGCAGAAATAGGAAGTTTTGAGCAGGGATCGTAACGGTTATGAGCACTATTTGCATAAATCATTTTTAATAATTGTTTGTCGATCTTTATTGTATTAATCACGGAAACTATTTTTTTAAATAAAAATTAATTGTAAAAATTATTTTTGAGTTTTATAATAAAAAATTAAAAATGATAATTAAAGATGAATTATTTTTTGTTAAAAATCAGAAATAAAAATCAAAAATAAATTTATTTTAAAAATCAGGAAAAAGGATCAAAGTTAATTTGTATAAATCATTCTTAATAATTGTTTGTCGATCTTTATTATACATGGTGTCCGTCGGGAAGGTATACTACTTTGTTTTGCCGCCATTTTGGTACACATTAGTCTTGACAGTTCATATTTGGCAGTCGTGAAGTAGAGACGTGGCAAATTTATTTATTTATGGAAAAATATTCGGTAAACCAACGTGTTTTAATCGTTAAAACATTTTATCAAAATCAATCATCGATTACTGTGACGATGAGAAAGTTACGTGGAATTTTTGGGAGAAACAACGTGACAACAAGAAGCACTATTAATGATTTCGAAGAAAGAGTGTGTGTAGCTGATAGGGCCAAGCATGGACCGGAACGTACTGCAAGATCGGCTGAAAACATTACTGCTGCTCAAGTGTTATTGGTTTTTGTTCAAAACAATCCATCAACCTCAATTCGACGACGTGCTCCTGGTCTTCAAAGAATAACTTTGGCCACAATTTGCACAAGGATTTGCATTTGTTTCCATTTAAGATTCAGTTGACACAAGAGCTTCTTCCACAAGACCATTTACGCCGCCGTACATATTCCAATAGGATGTTACAGCCCTTCAGGCCGCAATGAATAATTTTCTGATCAAGTGTCGCATATGCGCGAATGAGCATGGATGTCACAATCTATTATTAATTTTTTATACAATAATAAATTTCTTATTACTAAATAGATGGCGCCAGTTGCAAGTGCTAGTCGATTTTGCCATAATTTAAACATCACATCTTTTGGTTGTGTGAATATGTATGATTTTGTGACAAATAATCGTCATATGCTGGAAGTATTGATTTTCTTCTTTCAATCGAAGAAAACGGTGGTTGAAGCTCATCGAGAGCTTCGTGCTTCGTTTACGGAAATGTTGCTTTAAGTGAAACAACGTGTTAAGATTGGTTCCGTCGCTTTAAAGACCGTGATTTTGATGTTGACAACCGTTCGCGTGAAGGAAGACGAAAACCCTTGAAAGACACTGAATTGACGGCATTGCTTGATGGGGATCCATGTCAAATGCAGCTAGAGCTTGCTTTAGTATTAGGAGTTACCCGCCAACCCATTTCCAAGCGATTGCATGCGTTGGGTTCCTTATGAGTTGAAGCCAAGGGACGTTGGGCGTCGTTTTTTCGCCTGTGAACAACTGCTTCAGCGACAAAAAAAGAAGGGGTTTCTTCATCGTATTGTAACGGGTAATGAAAAATTGTTTCATTATAGCAATCCAAAGAAAAGAAAGTCATGGGGACTGCCAGGTCATGCTTCTACGTCGTCACCTCGGCCGAATATTCACGCTGCGCAGGTTATGCTCTGTATTTGGCGGGACCAGATCGGTGTTATTCATTACGAGCTGTTGAAACCAAGCGAAACCATCACTGGTGTCGGTGTCGATTTCAATTAATGCGATTGTGCCGAGCTCTGCGCGAGAAACGCCGGTAATACGCGGAGAGGCATGAAAAAGTGATTCTTCAGAATGATAACGCTCGGACTTACGTGGCCCAGCCCGTAAAACCCTACCTGGAAACCCTGAAATGGTAGTCTTACCCCATCCGCCATATTCTCCAGATATTGCGCCGTACGATTATCACTTGTTCCGTTCGATGGCACACGGTCTGGCTGACCAACAGTTCCACTCATATGACGACATCAAGGTATGGCTAGATTTGTGGATAGCATCAAAAGATGAACAGTTTTACCGTGACGGAATTCAAGCTTTGCCACAAAGATGGGAAAAAGTAGTAGCTAGCGATGGGCAATACTGTCAATGATTCATTTGTAAACATGTTTTCATACTAAAGTTGCATTTTTATAAAAAAAAAGCAGCGAAAACTTAGTTGCACTCCTAACAGTTAGGATTATCTGATTTAGATTAAATATGCGCCGTATTATTCGATGACTTTTGCCCACAATTTCATAATTCCGCGATTGTACATTAAAAGTCCTTGTTTCCCTTGGTAAAAAACATGCAAATAAAAACTTTCGCAAGCTTCCTTAGATGCCTCTGTAGATGTTCATCAGCCCGCTGACTGCACTTCGACTATCTTTTTTTTGCTGCTATTCTCATATGTGGTCCATTTTTCATCATGTGATAATCACATTCGGCGTCACATTTTTGGCGATTGGCCAAACACAGAATTCTCCGTCTTCGTTGTTCACCGAATGTATCGAATTTCATCTTTCTTCTACCATTTTCGACCGTTGTAACCCATAACTAGTTTCACCAAACGTAAGACATTACTAAATACTTTAGTCTAGTTTCGCTTTGTCGTCATTTTTTCTACTTATCAATCTTTGGGAAGACTGCAGTAACATTTCAAATGTGCCATGTAATATATTTGACAGCTTTATCCTAAACGATTTTGTCTCGAAAATGATTCGAAATAACTTTTTGATTTTGTTAAGTTTTACATTCGAATACATCGTTAGTTCACATAATAACATTTACACACTTTTTATAGGATTTTAGTACAAACTGCCGGTGATGTTTTCTTGCTTCATTTCTAAGAAATGCAAAAGATGTAGAATTTAAAATTCCATTTGATATCTGAATTGTTGCAATAACTTTGATAAGTACGAGTATATCTTATTTGCATGGATGTAGTTTGCCCTGTTACTTGCATTGCATTGAATAAGAATATGAAAGTAAGTACGAGTATACACTTCAAAATGAAATGCATTTTTCTGATGTAGCACGTAAATAAATGTACCTAAGTAGTATCTAAGCATTTGAATGTACTAAAAATACACTAAAATGTATGTAGGATAAGTGCTGCAGCAAGGACGGCGTAAAATCTAAGCGCAATTTTTTTTAGATAACAAATAAATTCTTATTTCTGAACTATTACACTGCTACAAAACACTTGCAAGATTCGATTGTAATTCTGCTTAAGTAGGATACTCAGAAATCTAAAGGCCTGTCTAAAGAAATGTGAATCATTTTTCCGATAGGTGAAAGGAAACAATTCGATGCCTAATCATTGCGTTGATAATATTTGGAGAAAATTTCATTGTCATGTAGACCAACAGCTTTAATTCATAAACGATTAAAACAGGTTTTTAAACATT
>JAHXMU010025646.1:0-10740 GCA_019455685.1 Philornis downsi | reverse complement strand
TGTTTCAGTTCAGCGAAATCCGCAACAGTCAACACGTAAGAGAAGTCAGTCTTTGGATGTCAAAAGAACAACTTTACGACGAATTTTGAAACGTGATTTGCATTTGAAGGCTTATAAGATTCAGATAGTCCAAGAATTAAAACCCGATGATGCCAATAACCGACTTAACTTTGTCAATTTGATGCTAGAGCGGTTTAACAATTTCAACAACGTTATTTTTATTTCAACAACGTTATTTATGTTCACCTTAATGGTCATGTGAACAAGCAAAATTGTCGGTTCTGGTCCGAGACTAATCCTCGACGCTTGCATGAACGTCCACTTCACAGCCCTAAGCTTGTCGTGTGGGCTGGGATAACGTCAACCGGTATTATTGGACCATACTTTTTTGAGGACGAAAGAGGGCATGCGATGACGGTTAGAGCGAACAATTATTGCAACATGCTAGCAGACTTTTTGGTGCCAGCTTTGCAAGAACTTCAAGGCAATACCTCGAGGATGTGGTTTCAACAGGATGGGGCCACATGTCATACGGCTAGGGTATCCATAGAGCTGCTGAAAAATGTTTTTCCTGGAAAACTCATTTCGAAAAGGGGGGATATGGAATGGCCCCCACGTAGCCCCGATCTCTTTCCATGCGATTATTTTCTATGGGCCTACCTCAAATCGGTAGTCTACGAGAATAATCCGACCAATTTAGAGCAGTTGAAGAGGAACATTATTCAGGAAAGTAACAAAATACAGAGAACAACTTTTCAACGAGTTTTCCATTATAAAAGAACAAAATTGTTTTTAAGCAACTCTTAAAAAATGCTTTAAATTTTGTGTGACAAGCTTATACACATATGGTTAAAATAATAAGTACACGCTATATTCTTTTTGTAAAGGCTCGTAGACGAAAATTTATTTAAATTAAAAGAAAAAAAACAAATACTAATTTCTTTTACTATAACAATAAATTCTAAAACAATAACAAAAAAACAAAAATTAAATTCAGTAGTTTTCAAAAAGTAAGAAATTAATCAAAAAAATATTGGACAAAATAATAAGTACATTTAGTTTAAATTAGCAAAAAAGTATAAAAAATCAAGCTTTTTCTACTAAATTGACTGAGTATCGGTAAATGCCGGTATATCCACTTTTATTTTCAATTATTTTGTTGACTCTTTTAGGCAAGCTGGCAATAAGCTTCCTGCAGGTTTCTACTGGTATTTCACACCAACCAAGTTTTTTGAACAAAATTCCATAACTGATCCTACTTTTTAAGAGCCTCCTTTCCAATTCTGTGTTTCAACTCTCCCCAAAGATTTTCGATTGGATTTAAGTCCGAAGATTGACTTGGCCAGTCAAGAAGGGCACCATTATTAACTTGGAATCAATCCTTTACCAACTTAGAAGTATGCTTCGGATCGTTATCCTGATGGAATGCCCATCTAAGAGGCATACTTTCTACAGTATAGTTCAACATCGTATTTTACAAGATATCTTTGGAGTGGAATCTGGTAATAGTGTCAGTAATTCGATGTATCGGATTGGATCGGATATATTACAGGGTGGCGCAATAGAACGTGCATATTGCATCATCTTTTTTGCGGGGTAGAAAAGGCGCGGGGGGGATGGGGGGAGGTACGCCTACATCGTTGGGTTGGCGGACCCATGGAGTTTTAGTCGCTATGAATCACTCCGACGGGAAGCGTCGCGCATTTTGCGTGCGCGCATTTTACGAGAACTCTCGTTCATATATTGCTACTAGGCGACTATATTGTGCCGAATATGGACTACGGCGAATTAGTGAAGCTCCGAGTGCTAATTTAATTAAAATATGGGTAAAGCGTTTTGAAGAGACCGGTTCAACATTTAAACCACAAGCAAATGGTCGCCCAAGAACATCTAGGACCGAAGACAATGTTGAGAGAGTTATGGAGTCAGTACGAGGAAATCCACAAATGTCGACTCGCAAGAGATCGTCTGTCTTACAATTATCGCGACGAAGTTTGCAACGAATTTTAACATTGAATCTTAAACTGCTGCAGTTAACACAAGAATTGAAAGAGTCTGACTTCATAGCAAGGCTCGCATTTGCTAATGAAATGCTTAATCGATTTTCCAATTTTGACAATATCCTTTTCTCTGACGAATCTCATTTCCTTATGAATGGGTTCGTAAACCGTCAAAATTGTCATTACTGGAACAGTGAAAATCCCAAAATCAAACACCAGAAACCATTGCATAGTCCTAAAGTGACATTATGGGCAGCAATCTCTGGCAGAGGAATAATTGGTCCTTTTTTCTTCGAAAATGCGCGGGGCCAAAACGTCACGGTTAATACGGAACGCTATGTTGAGATGTTGGACGGATTTTTGGCTCCAGAAATTGAAAGTTCAAGAATAGTGAATTTCAAAAC
The DNA here is from genome assembly GCA_019455685.1 of Philornis downsi. Classification (NCBI taxonomy): domain Eukaryota; kingdom Metazoa; phylum Arthropoda; class Insecta; order Diptera; family Muscidae; genus Philornis; species Philornis downsi. The sequence continues at coordinate 8,336 of JAHXMU010025646.1, read as the reverse complement.
TTGGTCCCAACAAGATGGAGCTACCTGTCACACATCAAATGACTCCATGGCGGTGGTAAAGCAGATGTTCCCTGGCAGACTGATTTCGAAAAGAGGTGATATCCCATGGCCCCCACGTAGTCCAGACTTGACGCCTCTTGACTTTTTTTTGTGGGGATACCTCAAACACAAAGTCTACAGTAATAATCCAAGAGACAGCATTCAGCTCAAGGAGAATATCCGTGGTGAAATGGCAGCCATTACACCAGTATTACTGAAGAAAGTTTTCAATAATTTTCGTTTGCGGTTAGAGGAGTGCCGTCGTAGAGAGGGTCACCATTTAGATGATGTTATTTTTAAAAAATAAACTCCATTTATTACTCTACAATGCCTTGGATTTATTTTAACCATACCTTTTGTATTTATTTTTTAATCTATTTTTTAAATATGCACGTTTTATTGCGCCACCCTGTATATTGATGCGCAGCTAAGTACTCGCTGTTTTTCTTTTTTATATAAAAACTTAACTTTGTTATAAAAACGTATTTACAAATAATTCATTGAAAGTATTGCCCATCGCTAGCTACTGCTTTTTCCCATCTCTCTGACAAAGTTCGAATTCCGTCACGACAAAACTGTTCATCTTTTAAGACTATCCACGAATCTAGCCATTCCTTGATGTCATCATATGAGTTGAACTGCTGGTCGGACAGACCGTGTGCCATCGAACGGACCAACTGATAATCGGGCGGCACAATATCTGAAGAATATGGCGGATGGGTTAAGACTACCCATTTCAACGTTTCCAGGTAGGTTTTAACGGGTTTGACCACGTGAGGCCGAGCTTTGTCATGCTGAAGAATCACTTTGTTGTACCTCTCCGCGTATTGTGGGCGTTTCTCGCACAGAGCTCGGCTCAATCGCTTCAATTGAAGTTGATACTGATTTCCAGTGATGGTTTCGCATGGTTTCAACAGCTCGTTATAAATAACACCGACCTGGTCCCACCAAATACAGAGCTTAACCTTCGCAGCGTGAATATTCGGCCGATGTGGCGACGTAGAAATATGACCAGGAAGCCCCCATAACTTTCTTTTCTTTGGATTGCTGTAATGAATCCATTTTTTATCATCCGTTACGATGAAGAAGCCCCTTCGCCGTTGCAGCAGTGGCTTACAAAAATCGACGCTCGACGTTTCTTGGCTTCAATTCATAAGGAACTCAAGTTTCTTGCTTTTAAATCATACCCAACGCATGCAATGGCTTGGAAAATGCTTGGCGGGTAACTCCTAATACCGAAGCTAGCTCTAGCTGCATTTGACACGGATTCCCATCAAGCAATACCGTTAATTTAGTGTCTTCGAGTTTTTTTCGTCTTCCATCACGCAAACGTTCGTCAACATCAAAATCACCATCTTTAAAGCGACGGAACCAATCCCTCAAAGCATTGTTTGACTTAAAGCAGCATCTCCATAGACGTTTTGAAGCTCTCGATGAACTTCAGCCGCCGTTTTCTGCGATTGAAAGAAGAAAGTCACTACTTCCCGCATATGACGATTATTTGGCAAATTGGGCACAAAAGAATATGACATCAAAAGAAAATCACTATTGTGTCGAAGCGATATGATTACCACATGCATAAGCTTGGCTCATGACATTTAGGTTATGGCAGAATCGACTAGCACTTACAGCTGGCGCCATCTATTGGTTAGTTGCACACCTAACACTATATCTGTGGGATGTAGCTTTTGTTTTCAATATCAGTCGTTTCAATATCAGCATTATCATCAAAACACGTTAATGCTAATGGCCAATCCAAGATTTTGATTACTTTCTATAAATCAAAAACGGCAGCTCTGAAAGTTAGGAACTCAATGCAGACATTATTAATGCGTAAAATACTTAAGGACGAAATGTCGCATCTGCGGCGCAGTACTTGCTTTACTTTACTTTACTTTAACGCTTAGTTCAGGCTGTAAATTTACTGTGTTACCTTGTTTGTAACCGTTATAAATAATAATTTATTCAAATAAATATTGTTGTGTAAACGGACAATACTTTTGTTGACAGTCAACTAAAGCAACAGAACAACTTTAGTGTATTCATGAAAGCCAAAACTCATCTACGTCACATTTGCGGAAGCGAGTATTCGTTTGTGTAAAAACACAAAAATGAAATAATTTTTTTCTTTAAATTATGGTAATCAAGTGATTCATCTTTCCTACAACTGGCTTCTAACAATTACATTAATCTGAGAAACAACACGAAAGCAATGACTTTTGCGAAAGCCTTTGAACCCTTAGGACCAAATTGTTGCTACTATCTTGGTTGATCCGAGGATTTGCGTGACCCAGTGCAGAGTAGACTGTAGGTGACACATTCTAAAAAACAAACCAAAAAAAAAAAGGATGAGCTGTACAAATTGTATGTGCTTGACACAGAAAGCACGTAGGAAGTAATAGCAAAAATTACTATTACAGAAACAAATAGCATGACTGCAACACTTTCCAAAACAACCCAAGGATTCACGTATTACCTTATAGGGATGTACATATATATTCATGCGGCATTTTTACTCCTTATGGGGAAATGTATGTTTATACACAGGGATCATGTACAAAAGTACATATATATGATCGAACGTATAATACACGAAGTATGTCGCCTTATCAGGTTTCCGTAACCAAAGATAATGAACATTTTTCTACTTGGAAATTTAGTTATTAAAATACGTGCATACTGAAATAGATTGAACAGCATGAGGTTTAACAGCCGTAAAATAAACTAGAATTATAACCAAGCGCTTTAATGTTGTAAAAAGTAGTCGTATTTGCACAATAGTTTGGAAGGATTGTGTGTTATTTCAAACTCAATATTCTGTAAATTCAATCTTATAAATAGATTAGAAAGTTAACATTGTCTAGATTTGTTATTTAACATTGTCTTGATTGTTATTCCCGGCTACCAAAAATTACACGCTCGAGGAATAACTGCGGATGTCAACTCAGCCGGATGTGCAATGGCCAAGCCTCACTCCGGGGGAACCGCCTTCATGATCACGGTAACCCCTACGCCAGGTAACTTGCTATAACCATCTTCGTATCTCTGTTTAAGTGCCGATCAGTGCAATAGTTTCGGGCCAAACTTTTCAGTAATAGGCTCACGTCACAATTTTTGCTGTTGAACTAAATATGTGACGTAAGCGCCATCTATTTGTTGTATATAATATGACAAACATGAATTTCAAGACTAATAGCAAACAGGAAAGAGAAGGGGAACAAGAAATGCAATCCTTCTTATTCGCTAAACACAAAAAGAAATCTATTTCTGTTTCCATAAAGTCATTGAAATTTGAATTTCCATTTCTTTTTCAACTTTTAATTACATCTTGCTTTCCATATTGCTGTGGGTAGGCGGGTGTTTCCTAGGATGCTTTATATCGCTTACCCCTAAAACGCAGGCCTCTCTACCTGATCCTGTAATTAAGCAGGCATAGGGTATGATGCTTGCATACAAAAACAAAGTAGTGTGGCCTTGTGCCAGGCGCCCTAGGAAAAGGTGGATTATGTCTTGGGATTCACCAATAATATGACATCAAACTGATCTTGGAACTCGTTTTTCGAAAACCAAGTAAAGGGGAGAGTCATAGTTAAACAAGACACATCCTAGCAACAGGTGCGGACATAGAGAAGCCGTCGGGAGGTGTCAGAAGATTTATCTTTTCCGTTTTTAATAGTTGTACGGCCAGAGAGATCTGGTAATAGACTATGATTGGAGCATGGTGTGCTTTGCTGTGTTGATATTCTCTCCTCGGACATTGAAAATCTATGCCGTAGATAATAGATTACCAGTTCCATGCGAGGTACGATAAAGCAAAACTGGAGTAGCTTGTCTGCGAAACCCAGACCAGAGGGTTCTTCTCTTCTGGTAGCACGGGTGAACAGGGGCCCAAGGAACATTGTTCCTTCCTGATCAATGGTGTTGGACCCCTAGTGGGAGCATCGTGCTGGCTGCGGTTGCCCGAACAAGTGTTTTCAGTGCTTTTGCGTTGCTTCAGGTTGCGTTGGTGAAGGAAGGCATTAGCTTGGAAAACACTGTTCATATCTATCCGAGGTCTTCCTAGATACCTCAACTCCTACCCGGGAGGTAGCTTGCTTCATACCAAGTGACTACAAAGGTACTTTGGCCGAGTGAGGGAGTGGGACCTGAGGAAGCTTTTCCAAGGGACCTACTTCCAATCTCTTGTAGTTTGGCTAATCCTTCGGGATTAGTTTGAGTACCCCAAAGGGGCGCTTGCTGTCGCTAGAAGAAAGAAAGAACACATAACCAAGAAAGAAAAGCATATGATTAGAAAACGGCACGTGTGTGGTGGCACACCATGGGTAAGGCTTTCACAGCGAGACTCATGTAAAACCTTCACAACAGTTTCCATATTGCTAATTTGTCATTTCCTATGGCCTATGAATTTGTCTATGTAATCAGTCGTTTTCATACAAATAATTTCGAAATGATTGGCTGTGGTTCGATAATTAGCTCAACAGATTATTGTGAATATAATCAACAGTCACATTTCGTGCATTACGAGGTGATTATGGTCGTCATAATCGATTTACTGTCCAAGGAATTGGCAAGATTATAAAAAAAAAAATTATGAGACTGCTAGCGTTACAGATGTAATCAGGCCTGAGCGTCATCGCAATGTACGCACTGCCGAAAACATTGCTTCTGTTAATGAAAGTGTGGCGGATAATTCGATCATCCGATAAATTTCTCGTGCTCCTACACGAAAAGATTTCTATAATCAACTCTAATCCGTATCAAGTTTCTGACACTCTGTCAAAACTAGGTGGGACCGGTTCAGTAATAAGCACATATGATCGTGCCTGTTGTAATTTATCGCGTACGCAGCGTAAGAGATAATCAATAGTATTCCAGCTACTATATCGATAAGGCAGTGTTTGTACAGAATGGCGTATGGATCATGCTACAAACAAAATACCAGTGTCAGTAGGGGCCATTATTTAAAAATGTTGAAGGAGTTGTTCTACCCAAAACTGCACCGAAGGTCCGTTCCGTTTCAGCAGCATTTGGTTCCAGCAAGGTGAACGACTGCACTCATAGTCAGACCAGTTATAGCGGAGCTCCAACCAAAATCTTGTTCTACCCAAAACTGCACCGAAGATCCGTTCCGTTTCAGCAGCATTTGGTTCCCGCAAGATGAACGACTGCACTCATAGCCAGACCAGTTATAGCGGAGCTCCAACCAAAATCTTGTTCTACCCAAAACTGCACCGAAGATCCGTTCCGTTTCAGCAGCATTTGGTTTCAGCAAGGTGAACAACTGCACTCATAGTCAGACCAGTTATAGCGGAGCTCCAACGAAAATCTCCAAACAAATTAATATCCAGACCTGACTACACCAGACTTTTGTTTTATGTGGTCATGTCAAGCAAGAGGTGTGCAAAACGAAACCAAGGAATTTGACGGAATTGAAGCAGACCATTAAAACAATAATTGAGGCCATCCTGACTTCAACCCTTCAGGCCACAACTAATAATTTTCTGATCAAGTGTCGCATATGCTTGAATAAGCATGGAGGTCATTTACGATCTATCATCTTCAAAACCAATTAGTTGTATAAAATGAAATTTAATTTTCTACACAAAAAACAGGTTATTTAAGTTTCTATATACTTAAACTATAAATCGGTCTGTCCTCTGCTGAAGTAATCTGATAGCTTAATTCCACTTTCTGGTTTGTTGAGGGCATCTCATAAAGGTGGTGCCAGAACTTAGGAAGCCATGAGCCATGTGTTTGCCAAAAGTGTAAAATCTCCCCCTGAAGTTTCAGTTGTCAACATATATTTTTATAATTGTATTTTGATTGTAAAGGGTGGCGCATAAGTAACGTTAACGGTAAGGAGAGGAAAAAAGCAAAAGTTGTATTTATTCCAAAAATAGAGAAAAACCGTAGGCACCCCATGAATATGAGGCCATTAAGTCTATTGCCAAACATCAGCAAAGTCTTTGAAGTTTGTATTAACAACACTGTTCAAATATTTTGTTCAGAGAAAAAACTAATCAACAACAGGCAATTCGGTTTTAAGTATAATCATTCCACAATCAACGCAATAAATGTGCTTATCTCTGATATTAACTGGAACTGGAACAGGAAATACTGCACGGGCGCATGCCTTATAGATATGGAAAAAGCTTTCGACAGTGTTTGGATTCCAGGATTAATATGCAAACTCATAAATTATAATTTCTACAACCATTTAATAATATTAATACATAACATGATCAATGAGAAATCCTTCATAATTTGTAAAAACGATGCCAAGAGTAAAGAATACAAACTGTGTAACGGCCCCCAACAGGGCACAGTGATGGCTCCAACACTCTTTAACCTATATTTATTAGACCTCCTCAATATGATGGAAAATATAATATCTTTTGCTGATGATATAATATTATATAAGCCAAGTGACAAGGTTGCGAAGATCATTGATTCCCTACAGTTATTATTCGATACCGTGGAGAAGTATGCGAAAAACTGGCACATGAAAATTAACACTAAGAAAAGTGAGTCCATTTTATTTCGTCCACCTGTAAATAAATGCAACAGCAATATCAGAAAAGAGTTGAAATCTTTTATGATAAAATCCAAGACAAGGAATGAATTAATTAAGGTAGTAGACACCGTAAAGAATCTCGGAATTTTTCTAGACAAATTTCTGTATTTCAAATTGAATTTCAATGATCATATTAATCGTACGTTAGAAAAAACCAAAATGGCATTTTTGGCTAATAAATCCTTATTTCATTCAAGACACTTGAAACCGTGAACCAAAATCATCTTGTACTAATCTCTAATTAGACCCATAATAACTTATGGGTACCGCGTATGGTTCAACATTTTCCCAGCATACATGGAAGAAATGCGTAAATTAGAAAGGAAAATTCTTAGAGTGTGTACATCGACACATAGATCTCCGCAAAGCGATTATTTAAAATACACATCAAATGTAATATTGTATAATAATGCCGATATAAGCAGTGTTGGCACCACTGTCCAATTATTTATTTTCTAAAATTATAATGTCAAAAGGAGAAATGTATTTTACGTACTAAAATCAGTCATCAATTTTGATTGTTAATTTCTTTTCTCATTAATCACTGAGCGAGCAGGTTGAAGTTGTCCTGTGTGGATACAAAATTTTAACTATAACCTTAACTGTAATTGTAACCTTTACCAAATGAATTTTTAATTTTTAGGAATAAAAACTGAGTTAAATTAAAACTGCTAGTTTTATTTTGACCTGTTGAAAGCAACGATTCACACAGGACTGCGAAGGCAAGTTCCTTCGCCATAACAAGCAGAATAGATAATTTTATTATAAAACTCATTCGAAACCATATTGTGCGATGTACTCGATATAAGGAAAACAATCTAATTAGTGCACCCTATTATACCAATACGGCCTATATAGAGAACACAATTCGGAAATGATTTATACCACCAGAAACTTTCTTATATCTAGATAGTCGAAAGGCTATACAAAACGATGATGGTGTTCCAATTTTCTACCATCATTATCGGAGGCCTACAACAAAGGCAATAAATATCAACGCAGTTAGTGAAACAGGCATGCGATTTAACACTTGCATACCTAACAAAGATATTGGCATTATCTCCAGATTAGACACCAGTAAATACTGGTGGATCACTTAATATAAATACCCATTTTTCATGAATTTTCCCTTTTACAACTTGACTCTCTTTTACCACCACTCAGATACAAACGTAGTGTTTTTTTCCCCTCTTTAGTTTTTCATTACATTACATTTATCATAATTCCTCGAATGGACTACTAATTATAATAAAAAAAAAAATTAATACTTCAGTATAATAAAATAAGATTGTACTAGAGTCCCCACCCTGTACATGGTGGGCCATACGAGTGTTGGCGATTTAATTTTTCAAGTTCTCGGTAACGCGCAGCGCGGGGTGGCGGGGGGATATGTTGTTCGCTGCGCCGCTTATTGGAAATTTAGTCGCCATGGAGCCGTACACGGGAGTGCAGCGTGCATTTTGTGTCCGAGCGTGTTACGAAAACAATAAATCAGTGATTACTGCACGACGTTTGTATCGGCATGAACACGGTTCACACGATTTAAGTGAAGTCCCAAGCGCGAATGTGATACGAAAATGGATCAGAATGTTCGAAACAACCGGCTCAACTGTACCAATTACGGTTCGTGGTCGCCCAGTTTCTGCAAGATCAGCCGACATTGTGGAGCGTGTTCGTGTTTCAGTTCAGCGAAATCCGCAACAGTCAACACGTAAGAGAAGTC
>JAHXMU010025642.1:13181-38738 GCA_019455685.1 Philornis downsi | reverse complement strand
TTGCAATATTTGTTTCAATATATTTCAATATATATGTTTAACTTTCTTGCACAGTAACATCTATTTAATGTTTTCATTATGTTATGTATACGTAAAATTTACATTAAAGTGAGTCATAAGTTAAAAAAATTTAAATATATATATTTAATAATTGGAGTTACAATACTTTAGAGCAGCTCTAGAAACACAAATGATTACAAAGCTTTGTAAAAGCTTTCTTTTATTTCGCTTTCCTTTAGTTTGCTATTTTCGTCCATAATTTTTGTTAATTTTAGTATTACGTACACGCTATATAAAGCTAACAAATCGGTAAAGCTGACGAATCTGTCAATAAGTATTAGATATTTCGATAGTAACAGGATTTTATCAATATAATGGCATACCATAATTCTAGAAAGATAGATAACAATTATTCAGCATATTAAGGTTAAAGCTAAAACTACAAAATTCCCGAAAATGCAAAAAATACTATTGAACACACGAATATCTGTTTTTGAAAGGCAAGAGATACAAAAAATAGTCCTGAAATGGTAAGAAATGTTGCCAAAAACTACTAAGCAATCTATCAGAAGGCATAGTCAAATCGGATAAAGATTTCTGACGATGGCATAAAGTATACGAGCGGCATAGTCAAATCGGATAAAGATTTCTGACGATGACATATAGTATACGAGAGACATTAAGTTGTAATTAGTATTAATTATACGTTACAGAATAATTTCGTTAATTGAAATCAGCACTGAGTCTGCTTTATGCGAAATTCTTTTACTATATAGCTTATCCAAAGTTTGGGGGTCGTTTCCTTTGGATAAGCTAATGTTAACTATAAGTTAAATGAGATTTTTTAGAGTAAAATTAATTATTGTATTGCAAATTTCCAATTACTACATTACAATTAGTTCTATGATAAAAGCTATTCACCAACATACAAATTTAATTAGTTCACTGAACGTTATATTATGCATCCGTAAGAAATAAATTAAATTTAATCGCAAATTATTCTTTCTACAACATTTTTTAAACACCAGCCAGGAAAATCTTTTTAATATCAGTTCAAAGAACATTTTTCTTTAACAGAATAATAGTTATACACTAAAGTGCTTGTATACTTTTCCTTATTTGGTCAATACCTTCAAACATCATTTCTCGCTCTGTTTATTTTGGTTAAATGTTTTATCATGTTTTATCCAATGTCAGTTTGGGCCGTGGTTTGCTCACTTACATATTAAGAATTAATAATGGTAATTTAATTTACTATCTAGAGTAACCAAGAAATTTTTTCTTTAATATAACATTAATTATACGTTAGCTTAAAGCACTTAAACGTAGATGGGGAAAAACTGATTTTTATAGACCTTTGCTATGTACGCATGATTAATTTAAATATTAAAAAATTTCATGTAAAACATTAAAAAAACTGAGAAGCGTTTGGAACTTTAAACATTAGTCTCACTTTAGTCCTACGATGACAATGTAATTTTTTTCCAATTAAAATTATATTTCAATAAATTAGAAACTAAAATTTTCACTATTAAAATTATATTAAATTTTTTATTTCAGAACATTAAAAACTAAGTGTTTACAGAAAGATAAGACTGTCTATCTAATTAAAAAATTACACTAATTTTTACATTTCATTATTTTCCATTCACTTATATCCTGACTTGAATTCCATATCATTAAGTTAATATTTTCTTTACGGTATGTAATTTTATTGCATATTCACAGCGTTGCATTAATATCAATCATACGTTTAAGATGACGTTTTTGTTCTCTACATATCTACATTACTGCATCTGTATACTCTACATATGTACGAGAATATTGCGTATACGCAAAAAAAATTTAATTGATATGAATCATACGCTTAGGTAATTTCAATCAGCAGCTATTCTCCTTTTGCTACGTTCTACAAGTATGTAAGCTGAGCCTCGATATATCGGTCACCATACATTAATTTAATGTACTTAAAGTTATTCTAATTTCCATAACATAGCGTTTGTGCGTCGTTTAGTCTATTTTCCTTCGAGTATAAATTGTCGTGCCCTTTTACCTTAATTAACTAAATATACGTTGGACAAATGACAAAACTCAATGACGATATTCAATAGCATATAATTTGTACCATTAATCAATGTTGCACTTACCCTTCCAAACTATTATTACTCTATTATTACTGTGGCTTTACCTGTCTCCTTACCTGCAAAAAAAAAAAGAGAAGAAATAAATATTAATTATGCTGAATGAATCGGTTGTCAGTACAAGTTAAAAGGTACATAAGCAACGAGTTAATAGCAATTGCAGTAGGTTATAATTAATATTGATGGCATGATTACAAAGCCGTATACATTTCGGGAGCCATAGGCAAGTTGTGCAATAAATGATAGATGGACATATAAATCACTGATGTGCAGTTAACACGTTTTGACAATGGTGCACATACTGAGGGAAACCTTTAAACCAAATTCCATGGGAGTGTAAACAAATACTGATGCTTCAGAGGAGGCATAACAATTAATATTGATCCTACGTTTTATAATTTTATATATAGTATTGCTCATACGCGCTATAACACGATTAATATCATGCTATCAAGGCAAGTTTAGCCTTATCTGCATAAAGGGTGGCGCATAAGTAACGTTAACGGCGACTATATTGAATGCGTTCTTGTGCATCATTTGGTTTTAACTCGTGAACCAATTGAATCTCATATGGCAAAAGATGAAACATATGTAAAATTCTTTGCAAAGACCGCCTAGACATCTCTAACTGCTAAGAACGTCGTCTGGTAGAAGTTTCGGCGTTTTGGGCAACAAGGGGCTGTCTGTGATCTTCCGCGTGCTGGAAGACCTTGTGACCATTGCTCCAATGCCAGCAAGTATTGAGGAAAACGCCGAACCAATCAGTAAATTTTTGGAGCGGTAGGATCATTTTGAGCATGAAAGAAATTTCGATATGATCTGAATAATCGAATGTTGACTTTCAAAGTAAAATTGAACAACTTTGATTCATTTTCCTGTGTTGAGTCTTTCCATCATAAATTTCCCAAGTATTATTTAGTTAATTCTGTAAAGAGACGAAAAAAAGACTTAAACAAAGAAAATGTATTCACTGATCAAATCTTAACGTTACTTGTGCGCCACCCTATACATTCTGTTGTTTGTAACAGAAATGAAATTAGTATGAATCATAAGTGATCATGTGCTTTTCACATAACTCGACGTACAGACACATTTTTTTCCAACTCAACACAAAGTAAATCCTTATTATTGCTGACTTCTCGGTCAAAGGATTGTTGAGAGCTTTATTTCTTAAAATATAAAAATGAAATATATATCATTTGATTCGCAATAAACAGAAGTACTAATTTGGGGCACACAAAGTATTTAAAAATGTAATCGTTTGATTAAGGATTCGAAAATTATGCATGGATATTGTTGCCTTTTCTCAACTGAAAACGGATGCCTTGGAGTGGTAATTTGACTTTAAAGAACAGAATAATATCAGCCGGAACCATATCAGGTAAATACAGCTATTATCTGACGATAATGGATATATTTCTGGCCAGAAATTCTTTCACATGGATAGATTTCCCAGATGACGCTTTATCATGGTGTAAAATCCATTCCAATTCCACAAGTTCTTTGAAAGCCGCACGACGCCCACATAATATTTGTTATTCGCCGTCTGACTTTCTAACAGGAATTGCTAGTGCACAACTCTATCATGGTCTAAGAAAACAGTCGACATTATCTGGACTTACGATTGATTTTCAGTTTTTTTCAGTTTCGCCTGAGTATTCCAAAAGTTGCTGTCTCGTTTGCATGTCAAACCTGCCTTATTGCCATTTATAATGCGTTTTGTGAAAGAATATGGCGTAGAAATTAACTCGTTTTAGCATGTTTTCAGAGAACTTGACGCGATTAAGGGTTTTGAAAAAAATTCAGGTCAGAGAATTCGGAACTAGTTGAATATCAACGCATTTTATGCACAAACTAACTTGTGAGTCACAGGAAATTCAACCGCTGTCAAGCTTAAAAGAAGATTTTGAATCACCATTTCTTGACTTTATCGATGTTAACTTCAGTGGAACATTTTGTGGCCCAACGGCTTTCGATTTTTGGCATGTGAAAATGATCCAGTAAGGGAAAACTTAAACTGAACCTAAGATCCCACAAAAAAAAACAAGTTCCCTTACATTGTATTAGTGAGATATGGGAGAGCCTCTCACAATCAGTGAGATTAAAGGCATCCTATTTTTAAACTCACTAAACGGAACTTATAGTCTAACAGTGATTAAGAAAATCATCTTAAGAAGCATTTACTATATTTACTGATGATTAATCGCGTATTCGAAGTGTTTGTCACAGGTAAATGATAATCGTCCAAATAATAATAGATGATTGTGTCGGGAATTGAATTCACTATCTTAGCCATGATGTCCCGATTACATGGACTGAAAATACTTTTTGAAAAAGGGAAATTCTCTTTATTCATTCAAAATTTGTACCATTTATTCGCTAACTGAAGATACAGAAAGAGCCATTACGATTTGTATGCGTTTGTAAGTGATAGTTGAAAAATAGCAAAAGATTTTTCGGTGGGAAAACGATATACGAGGTGTGATAAAAAATAACCGCTTTTTTCAAATTTCGTGAGCTACGTACGAAAAGTCGATAAATTATTTATAAGAAAAAGTCGTTTTCGATAAGGTTGCTTATCTGAGGTGCACACATTTCTGAAGAGTAAAACTTCTGGCGTATATTCCAGTTTGCGCATTTGCACCTGTTGTCACTATAAAAGTATATGGTGAAAAATCTGTCGACGACTGTAATTTCAGGGAAAGCACTAGATTAAGGCAACAGTTTTGGGCATTCACACAAAAAACTTGTTCAATCAACTGCTGTTTTCAAACAAAGTGTTTTTTTCTACCGATATCAACGATTTGAACCATATTTTTTTAACTATTTAAACAATTAAGTACGTATAAAAAATGTTCTTTACGTTTCCAGACAGAAAACATATTGTGATGTTAAGCAAAAATCCCTTCATTTCCTCTAAAACCAACCAATATGCTTCATGTTTCTGTAACCCCTTTCGCTTTTGTTTATCTCCAAACCAAATTTAGAGATAATAATAAATTAATTTTGGCTCTAGAAATTGTACAAGTTACTGTACTAGTTATTGCATTTTTTTTTTTTTTTTTCTTTCTTCGTTCTCTCTGTTACACCACAAACCACAAAGTGGGTCACACAATAACAGCAAATGGTGTCTGTTGTGGCGGTGACGCCGACAACGATACTATTTTGTTTTGCTTTGGCCATAACAACCGCTGCACCCTCTACCTCAACGCAGGCCACCGACATTCATTGGCTGTTTAGCGGTATGAAAATGACACACAACACAACCAGCCAGCCAGTCAGCACCACCAATAAACGGAAGGGTTTGTGATGAAATGAAAAAATAAAAACTTGAAAATTCTACACAACATGAAGCAAGAAAAAAAAGAAATACAGCGTATAAAAACCATCACCAATAACAAGAACAACAACAGCTGCAATGAAAATAGAGAAAATGTATCAAGAACCCATTTGCGCGTTTGATAGCGTCAATGCCAGCGCCACCCACCCCCACGCAGATCTCAATCCAAAGGGCGGCGGCGGCGACCTCAACCGTCGATCACAGCGATTCAGCCTTACTGGTTTTTCATGTTCGCCATGCATTATGCCCTGCGAATGAAAACGAAAACCAATGTCGTTCAAAGTTCTTGCAATGCTTTATAAGATTCTGTTTCGTAGTTGCTTTATCTTGAAATTGTGTTTGGCTGTTGGTGTAGTTGTGCTTCATTGACGCTATCCTTTAGTCTGTTGAGAGACCGTTGGAAAACAATACAATGAAGTAAAATAAATGAGCGAGAGACAGGAAGGAAACCAAAGAAATTTGCTGCGTTCACATGTAGTCAGTTTACTTGCAATCAAGAACATGTCTTGCAAAAAGCACAAAAGAGAGAATATATGGATATGCATGTGTTTGTGTGTGCGTATGTGTGTGTGTATGTGTGTGCGTTATTTCAAACCATTATTATCAAACACTTATGTCATTAATGCATTTATCCTTGCTCGCTGCATGAACTTTCGTTCGTTATATCTCACGCTTTATCTGTGTTTCAACATTCTGTGGCCGTGTATGAGTGTATAACAGTTGCTTGAAGAGCCCTCGTTTTGTATTGTATAGGTGCATACAGGGGAGAACATATAACTGCCAGTCATAAACACAAAGTTTTGAAATATGATCTGAGCACGGTAGTCGAAAAGGGTATGTAATTTTAAGATAATATCGGTAATTTTACCATTAGAAAAGTCGTACAATTTCTCAATGAAAATTTACAAAATTGTGTATGAAAAACCTTAATATTTCTATTTGCAACTACCACATTTTGCCGTGAAAAAGTATGATATTTCGTTAGGAGTATAAATGAGAAATGATGTAATATTTTTATTAATATATATTTAAATATATAAACAAATTTTATACTGTATGTAAATACAAATTATTATTATTCATACGTCATTGTAATATTAAATATTACTCATACGCCTTTCCTTACTGTAAGGCGATATTTAAAATGTTCTAAAAAAAGCATCATTTTCTAAATGAAGCACGGCAATGTTTTATAATTAAGGTCTTTGGTTTTCGTATTTAAAAATGTGATAGAATAAAGTTATGACTTTTCTTTAAGAATGTACAAGAAGAAGACTTTTCGCAGACATTTCAGTTATATACAAATGAAATTCAATGTTAATCATACGTTCATATGCAATTAATATTACGCATATATTTTTCAAAAAAGTTGTCACGGCAAAAAAAATGTGTAGATTATTTAACTAATTCTTAAATACAGAACGGCAATGTTTTGAGATGAAGGTTTGTAGTCTTTCTAGTAACGATGACAACAAAGCATAAGAAGAAGGCTATATGCAAGAACTTCTGTGTTAATATACTATATTAATTATTTAATAATAACCATGAATAGATATGGAAACATTATTATCCTAATTTTTATTAGAAAATATGTAACATTTCTTAATAATACGTATATACGTATACATCCGTTCTTCAAACATCTTTGTAACTAAATTTTAAAACAAGTTAATTTCTGCCGAAGAAAATTAAGCTGACCTCACAATCTTGTCCGCTGAGTTAAATATTTTGGTAGTTTGCCTATAGGGTGGCGCCTAAGTAACATTAAGATTTGATCAGTGAACACATTTTTTGTTTAAATCCTTTTTTTCGTCTTTTTACAGAATTAACTAAATAATACTTGGAAAATTTATGATAGAAAGTCTCAGCACAGAACAAAGAATCAAAAGTGTTCAATTTTATTTTGAAAGTCAGCATTCGATTATTCAGATCATCCGTTCTTCGAGCACCTTTGTAACAAAGTTTTAAAACAAATTAGTTTTTGCCGATTATTCAGATCATATCGAAATTTCTTTTGTCTTCGAAATGCTCCTAGCGCTCCAACAATTTACCGATTGGTTCAGCGTTTTGGGCAACAAGGGGCTATCTGTGATCTTTCGCGTGCTGGAAGAACTCGTGCAGTTTGAAATGAAGTGACCATTACTTGAGTGCAAGCAAATATTGAAGAAAATCCCGAAACTTCCACCAGGCGACGTTCTCAGCAGTTAGAGATGTCTAGGCGGTCTTTGCAAAGAATTGTACATATGTTACATTTTTTCCCATATAAGATGCAATTGGTTCACGAGTTAGAACCAAATGATGCACAAGAACGCATTTAATATAGTCGCCGTTAACGTTACTTATGCACCACCCTTTACAACATGTAACATTTAGGGAAAATCGGATTACTTGGATGCATTTAATCAAAACAGAGCTTTTTTAACCTTGGTTATTTCTATACAAATATCGACAAAATCCGGATTTTAAATGGATTTTCAAAAAAGAAATTAAACTGCTTTTGTTTGGTCTCACTCACAATGTAAGAAAAGGCCAGCGATTCCTCGGATGTAAAATCGGGAATTGCCAAAATTTTCTGAGAATAATGAATAGGATAAGAAATAATCGAACTGTGTACTAAAGATCTTGAGACGATGTCACATAATATTCGTGAAAATTCATAAAAATATGGATTTTGAATTTATTTGTGTAGAAATGCCTATGATAAATGCACCACATCTAAGAATTACTTTCCTAAATTGCACTTCCAACATTAGCATTAGACGAAGTACCACAATATTTGACCCTCTGAACTAGAAAATTCCAACAGATAATTGTACTGTCTTCATAGTGGAAGATGCAATAGGATAAAGAGGAACCATGGAATATGGTGAGAAATCCCCCCTCCATTCTAGCATGTTTTATAATTAAAGAAACGAATTAAAGTCAAATTCAGTGTTGAATGATTTATTTAAAGCAGTAAAAAGAGACAATCGAGACTGCGGGCACGTACTAGTGCTTATCATATAATTTAATATTAATCATACGTAAATAAAAAAATAAATAAATAAATAATAATAAAAAAAAAAAATTAGTATTATTCATACGTCTGACCCCTTTTAAAACTTGCAACTGTAATTTTTTTGAGCCAAATTCCTTTCTGACGGTGAAAATTCTACTGTCATTAAAGTAACCAAAATAGATGGGACGAAAACAAACAAAATAAAACAAAGAAAGCGACAAGTGGTTCCTGCGGACGTGATAAGATTAAACTTTATATAGCCATTAGGGTTTATCTTTGCAATGATTTTTAACATGATGTGCCGAGTGTAATTTCTGATGGAGGCATTGAATGCCAGTTTTATTTTAGTTTGGAAAAACCAACTTTAAAGAGCTAACAAATTCATAGAAATTTGGGTTAAATATTAAATAACTCGGTTACGATGATCTCTGATTTCAAACATCCCCCAAGTTGATTCAACTGTTAAAGTATTGGCATGGTAAATTCCGAAAAATACTATAAATTTACCACGTTTTTTGTGTGATACTGTGTTCACCTGTTATAAATAGGTCTGATTAGGCTTATTCTATAAGCCTCATAACTTTGTAATGTTGCGTCTAATGCTCGAATTTGGAAAATTACACTTTTGTTATGATATGCTTTGCTAAGGATCCTATAGATTCCTCAAAAATTCGCCAACCTGACTTACACACGAAAGTCTTTGAGACTCATTCGAACCCAATCTAATTCCGAAACTAAACTTGTAATATAATAATAAATTCTAATCAAATAAATTCACAATAAATTCTCATCAATTCCAAGGATCTACCGACTTTAGCTCACGATTATGAGTTGTTCTGAACATCATTTCTATGGACAGACAAAATTCTTGTTAACATATGTATTACGTCGCCGCTATTAATGTGGGCAACTTTTCCGCAGTTTTCCTTATGAAATATATTCTGTTTTACTTCCTTGGCTTTGTATGTGTATGTTTGCGCTTAAAGCCTGTCTACACGCATACTTCGGACAACCTCAACTTATCATACAAAATGTTTCTTCATTTAATCTTCCACTTTGTCAATGTTTCTCTCCTGTTTTTATGACATTTCCATTGTGGTGCTCCTAACACTGTTCTTATCTGGTGCATCCATTTTATTTGAGCTTGATTTTGTCATTGTATGTGTCGTGTTTATTGCAGTTATTGTTGTTTTAATGTTGTTAATGTGACAGTGCGGTTGTAAGTTCTATGTATGTAGGTAAGTTTGCTTATAGCTGTAACTGTTGTGTGTGCATATCTAGGAGCGTATGCACTCCAATAGCGGAATCGTCAAGGCCTTCAGTACAGTAAGCATTATTGCCAAGTTTTCTATCTTAGAATCTTAGAAAGTCGCCAACATGTATTTTGGAATGCCTCTGGAGTACTTTCTTACAGATTTCTTTTAGTACATACGATAAAATGACCTCTCGTAGAGTAACATTATTCGTAATAAACTTCACATTCCCTACAAGGAGAAGGAGTAGAATAGTAGAACTATTTAAAGGAATAACTGCACAATAATTTTTTATAAGTTGTATAAACATGTTGTTTATACTTATCTTTTAATAAATACTTGTTATAAATAATGTTTATAACTTATCTTTTTATAAAAACTTGTTAAAAAATGAATTTAAAAATGAACTTAAAATGAATTTTTCCATGAACATACCTAATATAAGAATAATTCAAATTGTGCTTTATACTACCGTTTTTGCCCCTTTTGGAGTAAAGATATTGTGAATTGTTCCTAAGATAATTGTTCAGATAATGTTTAACGAAAGCCAAAAATTACAATTGTAACTATCATAAATTGTAAAAACCAAAAGTTAGTTACTCTGCACAGCTCAAGCGGTAAGCATCACAGCTTCCCAAATATACTTACATATATTGAACTGAAATTAACAATTTTAATTTCTTTTATTTCCCAACCTACAACCAATTAATTTCTCAAATCTCTTGAGAAATTATTTGATTAAAAAGCGCCATAACATTCATCAGCAGGTCGACTTGCCTTCCCAGCAGCATAGAAGATTACCTCAAACCCAAACCTAAAATACAGTCCACAACCTACTCTGGAAATTTCCAACCGGGTGCAGTGGCGATCACCACATCAAATTAATTGCAGCAAGAACAACAACAGTCCATTGGCCCAGCTGCAATCAATCAGCTGCGACTCAAGCACCCAACCCAATTCTATTCCTGATCAGCTTCTATTTCTACACCCAATTTTATTCAAAGTCTTAATGAATATCTTCCAGTAGATGTCGGCTAAGAAGAAAATTGTTCCACGATGTTGTCAAGCTTTATTAAGCATCCCCCTGCAAGGACAGCTTGAGCGGACACAAAAAATTACGTCATAAGATTAAGTTCCAAATTGTCACCTCGTCTTATCCCACAATCTCAATTATTCTATAAAAATTTGTCTGGTTTTTGATACTGATTTCAATATCTCTGAAATTTTGTCAATACATGAAAGTTATTGTATAGAATTTAATTGTTTTACAATTTGTTCGATAAATGTTTATTATTGTGGCAGGCAACAATACCTAAATAGAAAAGTGTGAACTTTCATCTAAATTTTAGAACTTTTGAAAACCTGTCATTTGTATGATGTCTTGTATGTATTTAGGATTTCAACGACCTTGTCCATTTCATTGCCTTTGAAATGTTCTCCATAATGGCATGTTACTGTCATAATAACTACAATTAAATACATAAAAGTGTGATTTTTTTGACCAAACTTCAATTTTTTTTTTAAATTTTTCCATATACATGGTTTTGTTAAACTTTCCTGGGATTTCAAGCGCCTTTCCCATTTAAAATGATTCTGCTTTTCATGCCGTAATGGTAGATTGTTAGCATAAAAAACACACATAAATATGAAACTAAACTATTGTTCAGTTTAGAATTTTTGTCCAGAACAATGTCGTTACCGTGGCGGGCCACCTTTTTTTTAGGATTTCAAGAACTTGTCTCATTTGTAATGTCCACGCTTTTTTCCTACATTTGCCATAGGCAACATACACTAAATTCAAAGTGCGAATTTTCCCCAAATTTTCAAACTTCTTTAAAAAAATTCTCACTTGTTTTTGGAATTTCACGTACTTCTATATGAAAGTACGAAACCTTATCTTTCAAATGCCATCTAGCATAAACCGATCACATTTTCCTTTTGAAAGATTATACATTCATCTCATTCCCCTCCTTTTAGAGAGAGTCCAGCGGCCGTCAACAAGAGTTGTGTCTAGATCCGTTCTAAAATATTCAATACTAGCTGACCCGGCAAACGTTGTTTTGCCTTCAAAATGTTAATGTGGTAAAAAAAATTAATTGCAAAAATCGCATCTCCAACGCCATCTATCCCTTCAAATAAAACTTTTTAAACCTTCCGGAATACTCTACCAATAATTTAAGACCAAAATGAGCCAAATCGGTCCAACCGTTCTCAAGCTTTAGCGAGACTAACGCACAGCAATTGATTTTTATATATTTAGAAGATACATGTTGTCTCCCCTGGTCTAGGAGACCGCTGGTAATTATTTACTAAATTTAGCTGCTTCGAAGCTACGATGCCATAATGGGTTATACAGTATTATATCAGATTACCAACTGTGAGGCCGTAAGTTTGAATTCAAACAGAGTTTTTCAAAATTAGATCATTTCATAAACTCTATCATATAAATCTACTAAGGTGAGTTAATTGCAAAGTAAATAAAAATTACGTTTTCCCAATCCTTCTTTATGAAATCTGAAGCCTTTCAGCAGCAGGCCTTCCAGAAGGACCTCTATGGAAAGAGAACATATGCAAGGTTTCGTCCTCCAATGCCATCATACGCCGTTTTGAAACGAAAATGGAGGCCGACTGGCAGGCCTACCACCTAACAATGCAGGCCTCATAGCAGGCCTTTTATGCAATGTATTTCTCTTGCCGTTTATATTTATTATTACACTCTGCCTGTGTGTTTTTGTGTTTCTTTTTGTATCTGCATCGTTTATGCAATACACATAAACACACAGGCAAACTTGCCATCACACTTATATACGTACATTGTAGCTACTTGAATAATATTTAGATTGGCGCGAGAAGGAGAGAGAAAGTAGTAAAGAGGTAAAGAGTGGACGAGATAGAACTACAAGATGCAACAGCAAAAACGGTAAAAGGATTTTCTTTTGTTTATACTGGGTGATTGTAACGATGGCTTTAGCCATCTACTACCAACCAATACCATCAACACCCCCTTGCAAATTACTATTTGCAAGTTTAACAAAATGCCATAAATTACTTTATATGTGTGTAGAGAACATAGTGCTAGTGTATCTAGATGTGGTTTGTTTATGAAAGTATCTGTGAATAAGTGTGTTTAAGTTAGGGCTTGCGTTTTACTCATATATGTATAGGTATATGTGTGTGGGAGCTACAGTAACCTCCTCTCTGAAATCTGGTTTTTTGTTTATGTTTTAGAGCCTATTTACGAAGTGAAAAATATATGGCAACAACAGAGTGCTTGTACAGCATGTAGGTTACATTGTGTGCAAAATCATCAACAGTTGCCAGATTACTGCCCTACAGTGTTGATGAAGGATTCTCGAAATCATGTCCGCATGCTGATAATTATGCTATAAAGTACCGATTTCATGATGATGATGGTGGTGATGATGATAATGATGCCACTGCATCAAATTGTGGAGATTGGTTGAAAATGAAATAACTTGGAATGGCAGGAATGCTCTCAAGGCTAATGTGCTTGATAATATTTCGCTTGTGCAAGATGATTAAGGCGAATAATTGATATCTATTACTTTCAGGCATAAGTATGAGTACTGCAATTTAGGATAGACAAACATTACACACACCTCCAGCATTTCTAAAGATGATAAAGCGTTCGTAATATATAATACACATATAATACTTCACATGAATGGGTTGCCAGTATTTCGAAAAAGCAGAGGTTTTCATATTTTGACATATCCGGACTCAACAAAGTGGAGTTTTCCCACGTTGATGGAAAAATTGAGCGGATTTTCATATTTCAGGAATACTTGCTTCTTATATAGGGTTTTCCATTTGTCGTTTTTATATAAAGTTATATAAAACAAACATAAAGCTATGATTTTGATGAGACTTTTATTTCATTATAATGCCTGGACCTCACCATTATGTACGAAATACACTGTCATTTAAATGACCGCCTCTGCATTGGTTGCAGTAATAGTTCCTCCAGTGCCATTTTCGAAAAAATACGAAAAATTACACGTCCACACCATAATGCACACCAAACAGTCAGTTTTTCCGTATGCAATGGCTTTTCCACAATTACTTCTGGGTTCTACGAGCCTCACATGCGACAATTTTGCTTTTTGACGTAACCACCGAGTGAGAAATAAGCTTCATTGCTAAAGAAATTTTTGTTCGATTGAAAGCCCACGTTTGAATCACCACTTTTATAGTAAGTTTTAACTATTATCGGGCGTTCTTCGGTTGTTAAACGATCCATATTCGTAAATGACAAAACTTTCACTAAGTCAACAACACTTCAGACGACAGGTATTTAACAGCTGACAGACAGCCTTGTCAGACCGGCGTTTTTGAAACTTACTACAAAAGTGGCGATTCACACCTTTCGTGTATTACGGGGAGATTGCACAAGGTCTGTACATCATTGCAATATTCTCACTGCGGGAAATACAGGGTGGCGCAATAGAACGTGCATATTTAAAAAATTGTTTAAAAAATAAATACAAAAGGTATGGTTAAAATAAATCTAAGGCATTGTAGAGTAATAAATGGAGTTTATTTTTTAAAAATAACATCATCTAAATGGTGACCCTCTCTACGACGGCACTCCTCTAACAGCAAACGAAAATTATTGAAAACCTTCTTCAGTAATACTGGTGTAATAGCTGCCATTTCACCACGGATATTCTCCTTGAGCTGAACGATGTTTCTTGCATTATTACTGTAGACTTTGTGTTTGAGGTATCCCCACAAAAAAAGTCAAGAGGCGTCAAGTCTGGACAACGTGGAGACCATGGGATATCACCTCTTTTCGAAATCAGTCTGCCAGGGAACATCTGCTTCACCACCGTTGTCAAAATTGGAAAATCGATTAAGCATTTCATCAGCAAATGCGAGCCTTGCTATGAAGTCAGACTCTTTCAATTCTTGTGTTAATTGCAGCTTATATGGATGCAGTTTAAGATGCAATGTTAAAATTCGTTGCAAACTTCGTCGCGATAATTGTAAGACAGACGATCTCTTGCAAGTCGACATTTGTGGATTTCCTCGTACTGACTCCATAACTTTCTCAACATTGTCTTCGGTACTAGATGTTCTTGGGCAACCATTTGCTTGTGGTTTAAATGTTGAACCGGTCTCTTCAAAACGCTTTACCCATATTTTAATTAAATTAGCACTCGGAGCTTCACTAATTCGCCGTAGTCCATTTTCAGTGCAATATAGTCGCCTATCAGCAATATACATATGAACGAGAGTTCTCGTAAAATGCGCGCACGCAAAATGTGCGTCCGCGCCTTTCTACCCCGCAAAAAAAAGATGATGCAATATGCACGTTCTATTGAGCCACCCTGGTGGTTTCAACAAGATGGTGCCACGAGCCACAGAATATGACCGATTTTGGTCGAAGTCAGAAATCAATTGGCCAAGAGGATTATGCGATTTGACGTTGTTAGACTTTTTTTGTGGAGCTACGTCAAAGATCGTGTTAACGCCGATAATCCCCAAACGTTGGTGCATTTGAAAACCAACATTCGCCAAGTTATCGTCGAGATATCGCTCGAATTGTGCAGAAAAGTGGACGGAAACTATGCCAAAAGGATCCACTGCTGCAACCTATCCAGAGGCAGTCATTTAAATGACATTGAATTTCGTATATAATGGGAAGGTTCAAGCATTATAATGAAATAAAAGTTCCATTGAAATCATGGCTTTATATGTGTTTTATTTAATTTTATTTTTAAAACGGAAAAATGGATAACTCGTTACAATAACGCACGGTAAAACTTGAAAAAAAAAATCGACCAGCCCTTCTAGGATTCCTCACACAAACAGCCAATTAAACCCATCTGCCCTTAACCTCATATCATTTCACACTTCATGTACTTTATAAACTTAGTTATAAGGACGAAAATGGGAAATATTGCCTTGATGGTCCCAGCTTTAACACAAATTTATAGATCTCTTTAACTTTAATTTAGCCCGGTAAGTTGCAGTAAGTCAAATACGAGGTGTCTTCAAAAAATAAGGTGAATTTTCATTTTTCTCAAAAAATATTTATGTATTCATCAATTTCTAGTTTATCTCCTTCAAAGTAGTCCCCCTCAGATAAAATACACTTGTACCAGCGTTTTTTCCAATCCTCGAAGCAGTTCTGATATGCACTTTTTGGTATGTTCTTTAGCTCCCTCAGCGATTCTGTTTTTATTTCCTCAATCATCGCAAAACGCCATCCTTTCATGGGTCTCTTCAATCTTAGGGACACGAAAAAGTCACAGGAGGCCAAATCAGTGGCTAAGGCATGATATTGGTGTTTTTTTTTTTGGCCAAGTAATCTCTCAGGCGCATTATCATGATGCAAAAACCATGATTTTTTTCCACAATTCCCGGCATTTTTTTCGTATTTAGGGCACATAACTTTAAGGTAATACTCCTTATTCACCGTATAACCTTGTGGTAAGAACTTCTGATGCACTCCGCCATGGTAATCGAAAGAAACAGTGAGCAAAACCTTGACATTTGATCGAACTTGGCGTGCTTTTTTTGATTTTGGCTCTCCTGAACTCTTCTCTATTGGGACGATTGGGCTTTGGTTTCGATGTCATAACCATGTACCCATGATTTGTCACTAATTGTGATCCTTTTAAGCAATCGGGATAATCGTTGACGTCATTCAACAATTCCTGAGCGATGTTGTTTCTGGTCAAAATTCTGCAATTTTGGAACGAACTTCGTTGCCACACGCTTCATGCCCAAAATTTCCGAAAAGAATGCATGGCATGCCGACATCCTCAGCAACTTCTCTAATTGCAATTCGACGATTCTCCATAACAATTTTCTTCACTTTCTCAACATTTTCATCAGTTGTTGATGTGCTGTGGCGTCCAGAGCGAGCGTCGTCATTCACATTTTCTCGACCTTCTGTGAAAAACCTGTATCACTTGTAAACAAACATTTTTTGACTTAGAGTACTCTCACCGTATGTCACTGTCAACATTTTAAGTGTTTTTGAGCACTTAATTCCATTTTTCACACAAAATTTGATTCACTTTTTCGATAGCGGAAAATGGCCGAACACGCACAACACTTGTCTTATTTATGCCTCTCACAAACAAACTAAACATGCTGTATGCATAAATCTGTCAACATATCTTCGAGACGAGTGTACCAACATAAGGAAAATTATAATCGAAAGTCGAATGTATAGGTACGTAGCCCGCGAAATTTAAAATTAACTTATTCGCTTATTTTTTGAACACACCTTGTACAGGGTTGCCCATATTCGACGGACCCATGTTTTAAAAAAAAAAATCAAAGAAAAAAATAAAAATTTGGCGGTTGGCAATCTTATTCATTTAATTTGTTCCAAGTAGATTTGTTTACATCAATTTTTGAATAAATGGCCACCTCTGGCGGTGATGGCGTATTGTGCCCTTTTTGCAGCATTTTCCATCGTTTTCGCCAACATTTTACGGCCCCATTCAATGTGAAATGGGCTTCATCGGACATGATAATTTTGTTCCAAAATTGCTCGTCATCATCGGCCATTTCGATGACTCGTTGGGCCCATTCCAATCGACGAGGCTTGTCCGCAGGCAACAATCTTTGCGTCAATTGAATTTTGTACGGGAACAAATGCAAATCAACGCGAATAATCCGTTGTAAAGTGGACCGAGCCATGCCCAACTGCTGAGAACGGCGTTTTTGGGATGTTCTTGGGGACCTCTCAACACTGGCTCGTACGACAGCGATATTCTCGGCCGATCGCCTTGGTCGACTTTTATTTGGCCTCTTCGGATTAGAAAGAGCCTCACCAGTCGAAAATTTTTCGTATAAACGCTTAATGGTGTTCTTAGAAGGCGCACTTCTCACATTTTTTAATATTTTAAAAGCACGTTGAGTTTTCACAATTGACTTCTTCTGTTGAATGTAAATTTCAACTATTTCAGAGCGCTCGCGTGGCGTGTATTGTTCCATGGTAAAAATCTGCTTGGACTGACGCTTCAAACGCGGTATGTCATTAAGCGATCTGACATCTCTGTCAAAAGTTATGGCGTTGCCAGATGGGTCCGTCGAATATGGGCAACCCTGTATGTATTGCATTGCATTATAATGCTTGCTGGGATGCGCAAAAATTCGGCTGGATAAGCAAGCATCTTTCGAAACCTTTTTGTACAAATTACCAAGCAAAAAAAAGAAAAAAAAAATTGGAAGTACATTAAAAGAGCGAGCATTTTCATTAACGAAAAGGTAGCAATATCTGCCGATTCCTTATTTCCACCAGAAATTGCTTACAAGCTGCTTCCAATAGTGTAATTATATACTACTTCAAAGTAATAATAATAACTCTACTTTAGGAAAAAGGAACTGTTAGAAGTATTGAAATTTTGCGCAAACATTTTCAACATTATTCAGCTAAAAAAAAAAACAGATATTGACAACCAATATGCAGATATTCAGTTTCTCTAAATTTGAATATAATTTAATGTATTATATTAAACAATGAGACACGTGTCGATAATCGACCTTAATTTTCATTGCATAATAAGCTGTATAAATAAACTATTTTCAGAAAATGTATCTGAAAATGTTAATCTATAGGGTGGCGCATAAGTAACGTTAACGGTGACTATATTGAATGCGTTCTTGTGCATCATTTGGTTTTAACTCGTGCACTAATTGAATCTTATGTGAGAAAAGATGTAACATATGTAAAATTCTTTGCAAAGACCGCCTAGACATCTCTAACTGATAAGAACGTCGCCTGGTGCAAGTTTCGGGGTTTTCCTCAATACTTGCTGGCACTAGAGCAATGGTCACAAGGTCTTCCAGCACGCGGAAGATCACAGACAGCCCCTGGTTGGCCAAAACGCTGAACCAATCGGTAAATTGTTGGAGCGCTAGGAGCATTTCCAACATGAAAGAAATTTCAATATGATCTGAAAAATCGAATATTGACTTTCAAAGTAAAATTGAACATCTTTCGTTCTTTGTTCTGTGCTGAGCCTTTTCATCACATATTTAACAAGTATTATTTACTTAATTCTGTAAGGAGACTATAGAACTACAAAAATAATACTGAATGGTTTCACAAAAAAAAAAAAAAAAAAAAACGTTAAAATTATAGGTATTTCAGCCAAATAGGAAGAACTACTGTAGTAGTAGTAGTTGTGGTGATTATTGTGCCGATTGCTATGAACAATTTTTACTGGCTATGTAACCGACTGTCACCTATCGTGGCGCAATTTCAATTCTCCATACACCGCCTATCATTATTTGGGTGGCGGTCACCTTGATGTGTCTGAGGAACATTCGAGTATCCGAGAAATCGACAAGTATTGCAAATGTTTCTCAATTTGTGACGTTCGTTAAACTGTAGGTTCCGTTGAGTGAAGCTAAAGAACGTTTGAATGCGAATGTGAGAAGCTTTACCATGTCCCATTTATTAGATGCAAGCGAATTTTTTCCCCTAGATTCACAGGTTTTAGACAATTGTGGTAAATTTTGAATGTATAAAGCTTAGTACTGTGAAAGAAAAAGTCCCGCATTGCCACTCCCCTTAAGGCACGTCATAATTACTACGAGAACGACCTTAAGTTATAATAGTTATTTTCATTAAATTATAATTGAGATTCCTTTATTGTGCGTTAATATCTAGCCTTTGTTTATAAGAACCTTGTGATTTCCAAAGCCACTTCAAGCACTTGGCATACTTTCACGCAATTCACCTGATCGAAATTTCTATATTGATTAACATTTCAATCTGATATAAGCTATAGCATTCAACAATCACTCTCAAATCCCTATCATGATACTAAAGTGAGCTGAACTAGTTCAGTTCAATACAAAGATATTTCTAGCGGCGATTGCACCAAAGAGATCGTTCGAATCCCAAAAAAAAAAAATCATGACGTATTTAGCTCGAAGGACCAAAGTGATTAGGCAGTGGGTGAGTAAGCAATTATTTGTTTAACAGGAATTAAAGACGGGGATTTAGTAATGCGTTAAGACAAACTATGTTTTTTATTACCTTACTTCGCAAATGCACTTCGTGTGGAATTCAAAAAAAAAAAAAAAAAAAAAACTTGTAGGTTATTTGTGAATTAAAGCTTTAGCATACAATAGCGTCATTAAATTCATGACCACTTGTGATAATAATATAAATAAAGTAAGACATTCGACAAAATTTAATTCTGACATAAACACCTATTAAATATGTATTGCCATAGAAACTGTAGTTAGCTCATAACATATACACGATAAAATAAATTCGCAAAATCCTCAACATATAATAATTTTTTTATATCGGTCCAATTGTTCATCCAAAATATCTCACTTTATTATAATTCGAAACGGATGCCCCCATCTATATGTGTAAAGCTCTGCACAAACTTATGGCCCCACTGATATACTTTATTCCTACCTCTTTGGAAACTTATTTACTTTTCTATTCCACAGCGTTTAGCTTAAGTTTAAAGATTTCCCATCGAACTTAGCAAATAAATCAAATTTTAGTCACGTCTAAACTTCAAATAACATTTTGAAAGACCACTTTTAACAAAAACACCATAAATATTTTAAAGGCCACTCACATCAGCACGCTGACACACAAATACATACTTCTACCACATTGAAGCAAAAAGTGACTTACAAACCGAAATAAATTCCTACTCAATCACAAAAGTATTTCCAACTCAAGACAAACTCCAGCGTTCTGTGAAATCGTAAAAGAAAAGCAATGAAGTGACTTGACTTTCATAGTCACATCAACACATTTATAGCATTCCATTGCATGTAATCTCACCACCCGCAATGAAGGCAAACGAGACAAGTATTTATGTATGTCAGTTGTATCCAAATCTGCTCCTCCCACGCATAAGGGTTCTCACAGAACCAGCACACCAGCGTACACACGGCAAACCATTCCAGCATCCTGTCAACATTGTTTGGCGTTGCCCTGCATTCCCATGGAGGGGAAGTTGTGTTCGTGTTTGTTTCCTTTTTGCATAATCCTACATATAAATGACAATCTGGTAACTCTTTTACGGGGTTATCATAATCTTTAAACGAGCGAGGTCGGAGGACAGGGCAAAAAAAAAACCAGCATACACGTTTAAACAAATAAATACGTTATGCACCTTCTACATTTAAGGATACATGTACGTATGTATAAATACTTGTAGATATATGTACATATGTACATCTTAGATGTAAAGAGGGGTGCCATCATTTATTCAGCGGCCATCAACTCAAATCGTTTGCTACCCAACCTCCCACTTACCGGCTGGCTGGCTGCTTGTTAATATGTGAACTCACACTTGCACTGACATGCGACTACTCTCGCGATCTCTGGTCCTGTGCAAAGCCCGTACGTTTCGCCCATTACTGTTGCCTTAGTAGAAACGAAACCCTGTGAACTACAACCATCCATCTATATTAGTACCGGATACGTAGTTCATAGTATGTAAGCAGTGAAAGAAAATATTGCAATAAAAATATTCCGGATATACTTAAAAATTGCTAGAAATTGAATATTAAATTTAATCTTGATGGGTGGTATAAAACGACACAGCCGAAGAGTGCTAGATAGAGAGAGAGAGAGAGAGAGAGAGAGAGAGAGAGTGAAAGAGTGAAGGACTAAATGCAACGACAAACTGATCCGGGTTAGTGCCAGTAACCGGCTATTTATGTGCTAATAAATGTTATATGAGCACCATTGAGAGATTGCATAATATAGAGATTTTGCTTTTCTATATGTCTCAGTAATTCAATGTGAATATTAGCTAAATTGCGCATTTTTCATTAATTTATGCCAACACTTGAAAGTAGCACGTAAAGAGTTACAGTTGCTTGGGACTTTAAAATGTGAATGGAAGTTAATATGGTTGCGTATGAGTAATATTATTTTTACAAAAATTATATAAGAGCGCCTTAGAATGTGCAATATAGAAATCCTTTGCAATATGCCAAAGTAATTTAATATCAATATTAGGTAAATTGCACATTTTCCATCAACTTACGCCAATATTTAAAGATGGAATGTAAACAGCAGTAGTTTCCGGTGACTTTAAAAGTGAGTGGGAGTGAATAGAGTTAAGTATGAGTAATATTATTTGGCCATGATAATTTACTGCACATACGTATGATTAATATTATTGTAATTGTAATATTATTGACTATAATATGCCATAACTGGATGGAATTTTGTACGGTAAATATTAAAGCTGTTTCACATTACTAAAAATGTTCAAGTGTTAGTAATTTTAAGAATCTCGTTTGAAGTCTGTATGGATATCAACTATTTCCCTTGATAGATATCATTTAATTTTTGCATTGCATCAAATTTAGTCCGGTCTTGTGTCTTGAAATTTACAAGGATTTAAACAAAATATGTAAATGAGTGTGATATTGCCATTGTCCACAATTCAAATTAGTCATATCTCCACAGAATCTGCAATGCATCAGCACAGAAAATGATTTGATACATATCACCTCATGGCATATTCATGCCTTAAAGGGGAAATCAATAAACAGTGTCCCAGGATTCTGGCTTTTAATTGTAATGTAATAAATCATATGACTTTAAATAATTTCCATTCCAAAGGCGTCTTTTTGCACCTCAAGGGATAGGAGTGTGAAAAGTTAGATTTTGAGGAGCTTTAATAAGTTTCTGATGATGTTAAGAAAGTCGTATACAACTAATGTTTCTTTCTAAAGGATACTAAAATGAGGTGCATGGTGGTCATTATGGAAACTCAAATTAATTACACGTCCTTGTAAACTTCCATATAATAACATCCACATTGATCATAAAACCACATTCTCAGCAAATTACTTAAAATCGTACGTACGCACTTTACAGGAAAGTACGTGTATCAATATTTTTTTTTTTTTTTTAATGTGTTATTATATGCCACAAATCACTTAATGTATGATACGATTAACTTTAACATATCTCAACTTAATCATACGTCTCTGTTAATTCCGGCATGTTTGCTACGAAAGGGATTTGGTAATCCCATATCGTAATACTGCCGCTTCGATTCCTCAAGGGGAAATCAATAAACCATGACACAAGGTGTGACATGATGGCTTTTACTTGGAGTGTAATAAATCAAATTACTTTCAGTTCAAAGGATTGTTCTTATATATACTACTTGGGCAGTATAAAACGTTGAAGTTGTGTAGGCTTTAAAAAGTTTGTCATGGAGTTGTGTACATGATATGAAATTATTTTTACTTCATTGGAAAGTGAAAAATAAGAGCACAAAAAAAAAAACTTTGTAAATATGCATAACAGCTAAGGTAGACTAATATTGACACTGTTTTAACTTGGGTTAGTCATACATCATTGAAAAGTTTAATATAGCAAGACTAAAAGGATTTCATTCTAGTTGCATGTGAAGGAACAAAGAAATACACATATCAACAAACTGGTCAACTCTAGTGCTGGCAATCGGCAATTAACTAATCGATATATATATAAGTGCTGTTACGGCGATGCTTTGCTAAGTAATTTTGTGCGAAAGTTAACTGAATTGAGCATCACACAACTATTGAAAGCCAACACTAGCAGGCAATATGTAGAAAGTGAACATAACTGCGTATGATTAATATTATTTATACTAGACATACCACCAACACGTATGCATAATATTATTTTACTTAAGATTAATCATGAGTCATGGTACCCCATAATATACTATCTGAACTGGAGGGAACTTCATGCCTTTGTGCCCACAAAGTAGCTAAAACCCTCTCACAACGGATGCAAATCTAGAATACGTATGGATCGCTAAGATCTTAGTTTGACTTATTTTCACAATCCCATATTCACAGGGAGATAACTTGAAAACAAAATCGTGATTTACTAAAGTCTCTTTTAACTGTAACGGAGGGCTATTTTAGTTACAGCAAGAATATTTTTGTCTTTTTAGTATTCTACAGCTAAAATTGCGAAAGTTTTGAGAAGTGAAGAAAACAGGTTTTGATTGATAGAAAACAGGACTGATTTGATTTGATAGAATTGATTTATTTACATTTAAAAATGAAAATTAAAAGTGGTTTAAAATAAATGGAGATGCATTAAAAAACTGATAAAAAATTATAGTAAATTTTTAAACAGCTTAGTTAAATGAATCGTATAATTAACATTATTTCATCACAAACTTATCACATTTCCAAATAAATCTCAATAGATTAAAACTAAAAGGGATTTGACATACTAAATACCACGTCACAAATACAGCAGTTTTATCTGCTTAAAAGGTATGAATAGACAATGTCAAATGTCATAATTACCTGACGTGTAATAAATAAAATGGCTCTAAATTAGTCACACTAAATTTCCACATCTAAATTTTCTTACACTATCAAGAAGGAGGTGAAAAATGTCAAAGCCGCGGGCTTCCAATAGGTTCTGATTGAGTTGAATTACTCATTTCTAATATATTTTATGTTCTGCAAAGTATGATTTGAGTAAAAGCAGTTTAAATTAAGAAGACATTCATGTGAACACCAATAAGGAAAATCCATACGGAAATAGATATACTTTAATGCCAGAATAGTATCTATCTATCTACTACTAGCTTTTAAAACAGCATTTCGTATTCATATTGATGCAAATCAAAAGTATTTTGGTATGGATCGTGTAATGTCTAGTCCTCGATTTCTTTTTAGTTCGTTTAATTTTTCATATTCTACTTCTTATTCCTAACATAACCACACTCATGTGTCGTGCTTTTCTAATAGAAGTAACTAAAACTTACAATTTGCTACCAATTCATTTAAAATGTTTTAAATTCATGTCCTGATTCTTATAAAATGCACATTCTGCAACACTTTAAGACCTTCCAGGGAAATTTCGTTTTTATTTAAATTGTGAGTAGCCGTTGCTACATACCGATTATCTTCTATTTCTACATGATATAGCGGTTAATTTCTAAATCAGTTTTCTTTCCATATTTGTTGTCTTTAATAATCGTACCATCTTTAAAACCATATTTTATAAATTTAATACTTAATTTGTATGTTTGTTTTTAATTTATATTATTGAGCAGATTAAATCGAATATGTAAATTGTTGCCTATTGTAATTAATATATAAATGGCCGGAAGGTCAATATCTTGTACTCGTTTTGTAGTAAATCACATAACATTATATTAAGTACGATTTGAGAAAGAGCGCGAAGAATTAGTGTTACACTTATGATGTAGTTTCATACATCATAACACTATAAAACTATTTCTATTTTTTTGTATTGTAGCTGTACTTTTTTTGCAACAATTCCCATGACATAAAGCTGGATTAACTCACGTCAAAATATTTTAATTTAAGAAATTTCTAAAGGCGGGAAAATATGCATAATATAATATAAATTTTTTTTATTCCTATTCTTCTCTAAGTATTTTTCCAATTTTCTCGAAGTGAATATTTTGCCCTAAATTCCCATATCACGTATACAGTAATAGGGAGTCAGCAATGTTACGCACGTTAATATTATTTTTACAATCAATAAATGAGAGTTGTTCTTGCACTGGCATAATTCAAATCAATCTTACGTCTTCGTAAATTACAGTGTCGATGAAAGCGATTTGAATATAATCTGATTTATTTCCATAATTAAATCTCACCGGGAATTCAATAAACATTGTCAAAGAATCGGGTATAATGACTTTCATTTGATGTGTAATAAATCACATTGCTTTAATTCCTACTTGTGATACTTTTGAGAACAATAATCGCGTATGATTAATAGAATCTTTCGTTGAGACATATGATTGATGTATTTTCACTTATATTAATCATACGCCCCCGTGTAGACTT
>JAHXMU010025642.1:0-13171 GCA_019455685.1 Philornis downsi | reverse complement strand
ATAACAACAAACTTCTTAAATTTATTTCGTGAATTTGCCGCATGTCATCTCAAAGCTCATCTCTACAAGGTGAATTCAATAAACAATGATATTAATGTATGATAATAATGTCTGTTACGATACATAAAGTATGAAAATTCGCACAAACCTAAATTATACCCCCAACAAAGTATTAAGCTTCCAATTCCAGGGTAAATGTGAAAGGTTAAAGTTTCAGGGTCTTTAAACACATTGGGGTGATGTTAAAAAACTTGCGTATAGTCAATACTGTTTATATTATACAAGCGTACTTAAATAAGATTTAAGGTTAAAGTTAACGCAATTGAAACAAACTATATATCCGCGTAAACTTTAATCTAAAGAAACAAGATTAAATTTGTTACTTCGTAGCATCTTCTAGGGAAAATGGCTTAATGGTGTGCACAAGTGTGAGAAAGAAAGGACGAATCATGGGTAATGTTACAGTGTTTATTCTGGCAAGCGATAGACAATACTTTAAAGGATAAATATGCAGATGCTTTTCCTACAATAAGAACACTAATTTTGAAAAAAGCGGTAGTTATCAATTTGTGCTCCTGTGTCATCATCATTTATTTAATGATGTGAGTTATGTACATTAACTCTATCATTTGTTTAAATTATCACAACTTAAGTAGAATACGCTTTCTCGCAAAATTCGCTACACCAATGTTAAATATCCTTTCATAAATTTAACTTTACACCCCGGTAATATTATGTCCTTAGAGGCCATAAGCCATATCACGGTATATGTTACGCGATGCCGTTTATTTGATTTTGTAATAAATCACATCCCACAAAATTTTGTAACAATATGTGCGCTTAAAAACTTTTTGATTGACTCATTCATATATAATATTTATTAATTTAACCACTGAGGCACTGAAGTACACGTTTGAAATATTTATTAACTACTCAAAGAGATTAATGAACAATGTCACAACACTCACATTACATGGCAAATAAATCATATCCCTTTAAACTGTTTACACTTTAAAAGAAAATGTAAAAATTTTCAATTTCCAAAGCTTCACAAAAATAAGTCAGCGACGGAGGGTTAAAATACCAACAGTCACTGAAAGATTATGCAACAAATTCGAGGGGTTGAGAATTTTTTATGAAGTATTGTTGAATTCAGAAAGTTCTTGGAATTCTTATTTGTTATAATTGCTTTTGCAGTATGAATAACTTAACGGAGCTTAATTTAAAAATCTAACTTTCAATGCAATACATAAAAATTTACAAATTCCGAAAAGCTAAAAAAAAAATGGGAGTGAGTAATAAAGTAAAATATTTAGTAGAATTGTGTCAACGTATGATTAATATTATTTTAAATGCTATTGTAGCATAAGACGTATGATTAACAAAATTATATTCATATTAAGCAAACATCACCATAAGCTGAACCATACAATATGTGCCTTAAATGTGCTGCATACAGTGGTTTATTATCAGTATACAGACACTTGAAATATTGCAGTAATATTATTAAAAAAAAAAACAAACCGTAGCAAGCCAATGTGTGCCGATGAATTCCGTGAAGACTCAACCAGTTTAGGATTGACAAAGAAAACATATTACAAAAAAAACATTATTGAATACACTCGATATTTTGTACCATTTAGTTTAGTATTGCGAGCGTAACAACTCATATTGAGCATATATCGTCGTCGCTAAGTTTGATAAAGATATTTTCGAAATTTATAAAGTCACAATGCCGCTGGCAGATATGTCTGTATATCACCTGTAATATCACAATAGTGCTAATAATGAACGCCGCAGCACACTTTAAACAAGGTTGTTATCCAATATATATATCTGAAATAATTATAACACTTAACACCAGCATTAACTAGACAACATCTTGCATTCAATAGTCACAATATCAGTACACCCTCTGCATTACTGTATCATCTGCAGGATCTGTAGTATGTCATCAGAATTAGTATCCTCAAAACTATTTTAAACGAACCCACTTAAAGGAATTGTGAAAATTCTTTTTATTGCCAAGTTTGTAGAGCTGTTTCCTGTACTGACGTGGTGTTTGAGGGCAGTCTGCCCTTTAGTATGTTTACAGTACTCGATTTTGTCACTTCATCTCAAATGTGTTTTGCGATTTTTATAATGTCTAAAGATATCAAACAAAGAGTTTATTTCAAACTTTGTACTGCAAATAAGTGAACGAAATAATGGCTGAAGGTCTTCATTTAAATTTGAGAGAAGTAGCTGCTGAAATTTCTGTCGTATTCGTAACATTTTATACGATTTTTTAGATATGAAATGCGTTACTACTAGACTACTTTCAAAATATCTGAATGTTCTTTAAAAACTTAACTACGTAAATATCGCTGAAGACATACTAAAATGAGCAAATTTCGATCTCATATTCATAAAGCAATAGGCTTCGGAATGACGTCTTTCAATTAAACCGAAAAAACACATCAAAGTTGATCTCAAAGGTCAAAATAATGTTGTCTCCTTTCATTAATTACAGCGAAGTTGTGCACTCGGAGTTCTTGCCAAAGGGTCAGACGGCAAAAGAGGATATTACCTACGTGTCAAGCTGCATTTGAGAGAATAAATTCATCAAAAAACCCAGATTTGTGGGAAAACAAATAATAACACCATCTCAGGAGGCTGCCATTATAAACGAATTTATGCGAGAAAAACGCAACAAATGTCATAGAACAACCATCGTGTTTTCCTGTTATGGCTCTGGCTAACTTCTTTTCCTTCTTAGCACTTCGAGGCATCAGTTTTCAGTCGATAGCGGAAGTAAAACAGAAGAAAACATACTGGTAAAAGAAAATTCGATGTGATATTTCGAAAAGGACCTATCTCAAAAGCAGTGCAATAAATTAAAATGAATAATAAATATTTCGTATTTTATTGTCCGATTTCTGGTACTTTTTAACAGAATGTTATACAGGATGGCGCGAGAATCATAATACAAACACAAAATGCAACAACTTTTTTTCTGTGTGAGCCATAAGCTTATTTTTTATTTGGCAGATTACTATTTAGATTTATGAAAATGAAAGGATGCCGAAAAGAGGATTTGGATAGTGCTTTGCAGTCCTTCATTTCCGTCCAAAGCTAATTTAAGTGAGAGTTTATTGCCACTTCTCCGGGTAGATGGACCATTACGAGGTGGTTAAACATACATGCCAAACTTAGAAGCATTGCACGAAGATCGTACCATCGGGATCCCTATGTTCCGATTGAAGACACAATCGCGCCTGCATAATTCAGACAAATTTAAGCATTTGGACTCCAAACTTATCGGCGCAAATTGGAGTTAGCAGGCGGTCATTGCAACGGATAACTCATGATGACTTAAATTCGTTTTCGTACAAAGTCCAAATTACAAGCAAGATAAACCCTCTGGAAATTGCAAAAAAAAATATTAAAATGGCCGAAGAAAACAAAAACTTGAGGAAATGCTTATTTATGTCTAATGAGGTCCATTTTGGTATAAACGGCAATGTAAACAAGCAACATTGCCGTATATGGAATGAATCTAATACAGAAATACTCCATGAGCCGGAACTGCACCCAAAACGAGTCACTGTGTGGAGCGTACTTTCACCAAGGTGCACTGTGGGACCATACTTCTTTGAAGAAAACGGTGTAACAGTTATTTAAAGATGTTGAAGGACTTTTTTACGCAGAACTGCGCCGAAGACGTATCCTTTTCAACTGCTTTTTGTTCCAGGACGAATCTAGTCTAAGCAGTCCTATGCTTCATATTGTTTTAAACACAGATTTCACATAAAACGTATGACTAATAAGATTACAATTTATATTACGCATACATCTCTGCACACTTAGCTACATAGCACACTGCTAAAATATACTCTATGCTCCAATCTTTGCATCAGCAACAACACTGGCTTTATGTCATCACCATCGCCCATGGTATGTCATCAGTATATCATTAATCGCAGCATCATAACGATATTCATAAAGATTGCCGCCGACTAATGCAAGCGGATTAATCTTCTTGAAATTACTGTAATTTTTATGAAATAACCTGCTTTAGACATTTATTTGCACGTACAGTCAGCATCATTCAATTTAGCACAAATCATATGGTTGCTGTTTGGCAACTTGGCAAAGACATTTGGTTTCCTTCATTAGGACAATGTTTATCGTCTACCTGCTTCTGTTTTTCATCGTAAGATTAAAGACATCAACAATTTTTTTTTATTATTCAATTTGTTTAAATTTTGCACAGCAAATGTCACTATTTGCCAGCCTCAGGTTAAATAAATAAAATAAATAAAAATTTGTCTTCAGATTTCGATTTGAAATCACAGGTGGATGAATATGCCCGATGATGCTACTGAAGTTTAATATAAATCATAAATCAAATTGTCACCAAATTGATTATGATGGTACGAAGTAAAATAAATGTCCGGTTATAATTTTCCCATTCACATGTGTTAAATGGGCCAAACTGGCGTATGGTTATGATTAATTAGTGTACATCAATCATTCGAGACTAAACTTGAATTTATATTAATTATACGTTATCATTTAGATAACTTAAAATTTTCATTTACTTTTTACAGCAATTTGTAGTATTTACTCATGGACTAACAAAACCATTTAACGTTTAGTCTATTCTGTAACTTTTTTTATTTGACTAAATTCCCAATCCTAGTGGAATTATTTGTTAACCGCATTTTTATCTATTGTATTTTCGCCCTCAACAAAATCTCTAGAGGGAAAACTTTGTTCTTTCATTTTAACAAGAAGTATAAAAAGCATTCTCTTGCGCAAGTATTGCCAAATAGACAGCGTTCACTATCCTGCGTGCGTGTTTCCCAGACCTCCAGGACACAACCTTCTTAGAACATTCTTTTCCTTCACAATTAACATCTCATTTACACCTTGTACTACTTCTACTTCAATTGATGGTTCATTAGTGCACAATTTTCCGCTGTCTTTTGTTCATAGTCCTTTTTGAAGATATTGAAATCATTCCTTTTTTTCCTCCTATTTGGTATGCATTTTTATATATATTATTAACGTAAGTGCCAGATGGTGCCTTTTTATTATTTTCCCTCCTTTCCACAATAATTGCTGGGAAATGTAAAACAGACGTATACCTTGTAATGTGGGGGGAGGAGAGGTCCACAAACAACGATATGCAAAAACGCCCCAATGCACTTTAAGCATCATATAGGTAAGAGCATAAACGAAGTATGAAGCAAATGAAGAATACTCATATGCCAGTGTTCATATCTTTTGGAGTCGGCACACGTGCATACACGTTCATAATAGACGATACGTGCTTTATTCCCTTCTTTCAACCAACTTTTTTCTCTTTTTATTTTTGTGAGAAACTTTTATTAAACACTTTCCGACAGGCTTTAAAGTATGTTAAGTGGCACCTCCTCAGTCTCAAATAGGGCCGGTAGTGGTTTTGAAACAAAACTTTATCACTTGGAACTTTAGATGTGGAAAGTAAATTGATGGAGACAAAAGCTTAAACGTGTTGATGCCAATCACATTATGGACTTTTAAGTAAGTTCTAATCAAAAAATCTATGAGAATAAATACAATGATTACGGATTTCACAACAATCAATTTCATTTGTCATACATATTTTTAAACATGAAATTGGATAAAACTCTCAATATTTCAAGTCATAATAAAAACAAATTATTTCAAGTATTTCTTATTCGAATGCAAACATGCGTAACAAAAAATAAAATTGATTACACCAAAAGGCAAAGCAAAATAGAAGACAACATAACAATCACCTCTAGTGAACTGCCAAATTTGAGAATTTCTGTGGAAAATATCTGTGGACTTCAATACGTTTAACATCAATTTAAAACAGTTGCCTTTGAAACAATTTCTATATAATTGAGAAGCATCTAAGGTATCATTTCGTACACGAACATTCCTGGAAGCAATGAAAATTTAATTGCCAGACAAGTTCTTACAATTCCTTTTTGTTGGCCACTAATTAAATTGTATGAAATTTCATCCGAAAAGTCATCATTTAGTCCACCTAACGTCCATAGCTAGATATATAATCAATTCTACTCAGTTTGAAATAAATCTTGCGTCCCCCACACTACTTTTGCAGTGATAATACTAAATGTCAGGGCAGCATCTATCTTTGTCGTCTCCTTCAATTCGCCACATCAAATTTCAATGTTTCACAAATATATTCACTTCATCATTGACGAGGACTATAATGCTGGAACGAGCACGACATGACGCCAATGAAAAGGCTGTGTTTTAAGGGTCTCGACAACGTCGACACATCATACATATTATCTGCAAAGAACACAGAACAGATCCTCTGCTGTTTGTAACACCGCAGAATTCTGCACAGCAGGATTAGCAGGTCTAAAGTCTGCTATAGCTGCCATTTAGTTTGTTGTAATGGCTTCATCATTAGTCCATGATAGCGTCTCATTATATAATAGTATTCTCATATTACATAAGAGATAGCAAGATAAACTTCGTGCCGTCTAAGACCAGGTTTGGTAAAATAGTTGATTAAGATTTTTGCCTCTCTTCATTGAAGACTTAGTTTCGGCAAAGGTGTATCAACTTCGATGACGTGTTAAACTTAATGTTTAGTTATTTAGCTTATATATTTCTAGTTATTATTAAAATTTTACTTAATTTTTAAAAGTTTATAGTTTGTTCCTAAAAATATATTAAAGTACCACTTTGAATGAAATAATAATAATAATAATAATAATAAAATGAATTATTTAATTTCATCTCAAATTTCTTGTTCTAAAGTCATACTCTTTTCTTTTTATTTTCGTCTACAACTGTATTAAATTTATTGTTTTTATGCTGGCTTGGAATAAAAAACACTCTAAAATTTGAAACTGAGCCAACCTGTCGTATTCTTCGCTCGTATGATTTTTTTAATATTAGGATAAATAATCTTTATTTTTGCAAAATTTAAACAGTAAAAACAGCCCGCAAAAAACATTACGGGAAAATACTTAGCTTCAAATATCTTTTG
Organism: Philornis downsi; assembly: GCA_019455685.1. NCBI lineage: Eukaryota > Metazoa > Arthropoda > Insecta > Diptera > Muscidae > Philornis > Philornis downsi. Next base: position 6,147 of record JAHXMU010025642.1, on the reverse strand, counting down.
GTAGGAACGACCGTGACATGATGACAAATAAACGCATCTATCTAACCAAGGTTTCAAACCCGGATGCAATCAGCTGCCATCTTTGGACGGCTGTCACCTCGATCTGTAGAAGAGAACTTCGAGTAGTCAGGGAATCGTAATAGTAAGTTTGGAAAAGCTGCTCAAACAGAGGTTCAGGATCAGGATTCAGCGAAGCTAAAAGTAGAATGGAGGTAATCTCAAAGAAGACACAAGTAGAAAAAAGGAAAGACCGAAAGACAGACATAACGCATTCGACTAAAAAACGACAGCGGATATGAGAATTAATTAAAAACTGTTGACGAAATAGATAACATAATAATGTACAATTCTTGAGGTATCTAAATTTCGTTCCCTATTCCTAGATATCAGATATCTGTGACAATATATAGACTTCCAAAATTATTCTCCAATTCGCAATATCGGCTTTTAGAGCTAAGATACAAAAACTGTTGAAAATTCAAAGTTTATCAAAACTGCTGTAGAAGATTTTGTTGAGTATTGAGATTCATATGCGACTGCCCAAAATTTGTACCTAAAAACCATACAAATCGATAATGCTTAAAATTATTTTTGTCATTTACTGTCACACAACATAATAGATTGAATACACTGCGTTCCACCAAAAGAAACGCCTATAATGTACACTCTGTACGCCTCCTTACTGTAATATAATTAATATCAATCATACGTTACGACCCACAACGTTAATTAAACAAATATTTACGTAGATGTTTGCACAGAATTGTTAATAAATTGAGTTGGTATAATTTATTGGACATTAAAATATATTCATTTCAATACAATCTTCAGAAAATGGTATAAATTCAACAATGTAGTACAAAATGAATGCAGCATAATTCGTCGTTTCAAGTGAAAAGTTCGAAAAGCGATTAAGCTGCCACCCCAGATTAGACTGATAATTATATAAATCAGTAGTGTTAGTTATCCAATATTCAGTGATCTCAAGTATAATACTTTTGATGCAAATCAATGTCAATAACTTAAATTTATATAGATTTATTTTGTAATAGCGCCATCAAATAACATTAATTTTGTCAACAAAAGCATATAAAATTGCTGTGAAATATATTCACATTAATCATACGTAGCATCCATAACAATACAATTGTCTATAAATTGTGCAATCTTTTGCTTAAAATAATTAATATTAATCATACATTATCGATGTCAACAAGGTACACTTAATAGGTAGTGGCAATAAAAGAAAACAACAATCAAAAAAATATTTATTACATATTTCCTTTATTTAAAATAATTAATGTTTTCATACATTATGGATTGAAAAACTAACGATATCGTACAACAATAGAACAATGTCGAATACTGATGTTACATAAGATATTGTTTGGCTCAATGCACATCGAACAGTATTCGTTGCGTGTAATTATTTTACAAAACTCACAGTCAAACTAAAGTTAACACTGCCATAACTTCATAGGGATGTATCTAAATCATGTGACCACCCAAAATTTGCGCAAACCTAAATATTATATATCGATTGAAAGCCCTAAATAACACTCAATTTGGATTATGCAGAAAAATGTCATTAAACTCGATTAAAATTTTAAAATTCCATTGGAATTTGTACATAATGCGTCATATTTTTCATATATTGCAATACAAACTAACGTATGTCTAACATATGTGTATTACCTCGATTGTAAAAAATAATCAATGTTAACAATACGCCATGAAATAAAACGTTGATAAATCCAATATTTGCATATAAATTGAAATGAATCACGCCATATTTGGCCGAAAATTAATATAGTCATTGTACCATTTTAACGCCCAAGGCATATTATTTAAATGACCGCATTATAATGCAATCAATATTAATCATACGTCACCCACCACAATGTTACCCACACTCACATTGTAACACAATCAATGTTAATCATACGTTACTGACCACAACGTTACCAAAACAAATATTTATATAGGAATTTACTGGCATAATAATTTAATAATTTCAAATTAAAACAAAGATTATTAATAAACAATATTCATCGCACGCAATCTTAAATTAACACAGTATCTACTCATCCTTCATAGTATGTACGTATAATGCTATGAAGGAGGATTAGATGCTAACACATACAAGAGGCTCAGAGTGCAATCAAGCATAATAACCACAATGCAATTGAAAAAATATGTGGGCAACAATACAAATACCCAATATGTATGCTAAATATTTGCTATATATAATCTAATCAATATTAATTATGTATTAGGACAAACGTAAAATTTGACGAATGTTTATTATAAGATGTAGAAAATATAATACCCTTTAAATGTTATTCGCCAAAATATTAGCAAAATTTATGGTTGCTAAACTTCATACTGTTAAGTAAGTAAATTTTCTATAACTTGGTAGATGTTGGCGACCATGCAAAATTCTTCGAAAACTCATATAAATTGCTATTTTCACTTACGGCTATGCACCCAAAATCTTGTTAATAATCATAATAATCATCATAATGCCTAACATACACCCATATATTATAATTGTATGACATAATTAATATCAATCATTCGTTATGAACAAACTTCTTTGTAAGGATTTTAGTGGGACGCAGCTTTGTCGAAGCTGAACAACTTGAAGTTATTGCCAAATAAATTCAATACATAGCAGCCGTTATGTGTGTTCGACTTAATATCGACTCTCACGAAAGTAAAACTCCATAAAATACCCTGAGCATAGTAAGAAGCAAAAATATGTTAAGGGTTTCAGAGATTTAATCAATGTTCCCTATTCTCTATAGTTTTAGAAAGCCGAAAAAAGTTATTGCTTACCTAAGGTCCCAAAATGTGAGTCATGTTACCAATAATATATGATATTCCAGTCAAACAAATTCATATCATATACATACATACCACTTTACTATTTAAAAACGCCTAATATGTATGCTATAGATTCTCATATTGTAATACAATTAATACTAATCAAACGTTATGGACCACAATGTTTATGAAACAAATATTTATATGAGAGTTTGCATGAAGCGCAACATAATTTCAAATTAGACAAAATTTATTGTACAATAAAATATACTCGCTTTACACAATTTTAAATTTATATAGGCATGATAACATTTTTAAAACCACCGTTCTCTTACGCAGTGTAAAATAAAACCAGTTAATAACACAAATTTTGCATCATCCACAGGTTTTATAATGCAATCAAGCAAACTATCTTTTTTATAGTTGAATGACAAAAACATACACATATATGTCGGGATATATTTATTGCATATACAAATTTAGCGCTCTACATTAAACAAAGTTACTCTGAAATCTATTCGCATTACTTGTTGGCTGAGAATAACGTTTAGCAACACAAATACTTAACATGTCCGATAAACATTTGCGGTATATGATGTAATTAATATTCATTGCATATTGGGAACAACAGTGTTCAAAATTAAATTTCAAGTAAAAGTTATCGAATATTAATGAAGCATGATATAAAGTTTAGGGTACATCAGATATTATTTAATACACAAATTATTTAGGAGAACATATAACTGTTGGATATACTGGTAAATAAACAGCATATCCAAAGCGTTGCAGAGAAAATTATGATTCAGCTAAATTATGCGGATAAACAAAATTCCCTGAAATCTCGTATGAATTGTTATTTTCGCTTACGGCTACACATTCTACATCATATGAACAGTATAGCATAAAAATCCACTGGAATGTGTATATGTACATATTGCTGACACATCGCACTCCACCTATAACAATGTATACGCCTAACATATATGCTATATATAACGACTGCAAATTACAATTAATATTAATCATACGTTAGAGAAGAAAGCGTTCATAAACTTAGTACTCTCACAATGAATTGAAGTTAAGTTGATACCATTAACTTAAAGTTATTACAACATTTACCTTATGTTAAACATTGTCAATATATAGCAATAGTTGTGATTGTCAAACTTAATACAATCAAATTGTTTTTAGGAACGAACAATCCCCACAAAAGAAGATATACAGAAATCAGCAGAAAATTATTTTTTAAATAAATCCATAAATAAAAATGACGTTTAGAACATTAAAATGCCATCAATAATTAATCATGTTTACCATAGTGTATGAAATTCCAGTGAAGCAAATTCATATTACGCACACACTGCATTCCACTCCACGTGACTATTTAAATGCCTAACAGATATGCTATAGATATTCATATTATAATATTATTATTATTAATACTAATCGTACGTTACGCACCACAAATTTTAAATGAAATTATTGCTAAATTTATTGTACAATAAACCACATTTGCTTAAAATAATTTTAAACTAGTATAGGCATGTCAAAATCCTTAAAGCCAACACCCACTTACAGAATAGATACTACAACAAATTTTTGCATCTTTTACAAGCATAACAATGCAACCAAGCATAGTATCCTTGATGAAGTTCAACGAAAGACACTTAATTGTATATTAAGATTTATTTGTTTCTTACATTTGGTGGCAATGGATGCAATTACGCCAATTATGTAAAATTAAACAAAATTTATCAACTGTATAAAACTATGTTGCATAGAGCTTATAATGTCAGACAAAAAGAAAAAAATTTAAACAATATTTGCAGTTAAAGTTGTCGAGTATGTAAAATTAGAATATACATGATTAGAAATGTGTAATGTATATTAACAATTATTCGCTTTATGATAGTATTTAGCAGGCATTAAACTTCGTTTAAATGCGGCTTCAAAAAAATAATATTCCCAAAAAGTTATGCAGAAAAGTACAAATGAACAAAGGTTTAAAGCCATCCAAATTTTGCCAAAAGTTGATATAGCTTGGCATTGTATACAACTTTAGGGACACATTCAATAAAAATTATGTAAAAAGAGCATATTGTATTTCATATTCTATCTATATCAAAATAAATATTAATTAATTAAAACTGATTACACGTTACGAATGCAAAAACTACTTGTACAAGAATTTGCAGGCAATATAATAGGTTTGGCAAATGTTGGTAGACAGAATTACAAAATTCAGCTAGCAATAAAATTATTCATGAAAGTACTTGTATGCCCGATATCATATATCGTCTATGTTCATATCTTAGAATTTAGCATAAAAAATAGATTAACATGTTAGCGAGCACCATTAACTGTTATGGTCTAACCACACTCTGATGCTTTCAGCGCCCACTCTTCACCAAGCAGTGGCACGTGAAGGACATTTTTGTTTCTCAACAATCACTTGTGGATTTTTTAGATCCTAAAAGCGACAATTTTAAAGAATTTGTGTGAATGAGGGCGATTTGATTCAAAAAATCAGCACTCATGTTGATTCACAATTTATTCAACAAACTTTCTCTTTCCTATAAGGCTACGTCCTTAATAACCATAAGCTGTCAGCTACCATACAGCATATTTTTTTCAACAACATCATTTCGGTACTTAAATGGCAAAAAATTCAAATCTGGCGTCAATTTTGGATTACTTTTTATAATTTGATTTAATAACAACAATCGTACAAAACATTACCTAAAAAAGATTATGAACATTAAATTACATGCTGGTAAATAGAAAACTTTTACACAAACTTTACAAAACTACATTTCACAAAATTAAGGAAATACTCCAGGTATTCCTATAGAAGCGCCTAACACATGTGCTCTGCAAATAATATTAATTGCACATTTTGAACAGAAACGTGCACAAATACAGAAAACTGATGCCTACATTTTATGGAATATTATAATAACATAAAAAAATTATTTTTGCTGCGCATACAAATTATTAATGTAATGACCATATTTAGCAAGAGTTATGACTGATAAATTTAACATCACCTAAATGTAGATTCTAAGAGCTATAAAATTCCAAAAACATTGCACATGAATGCAACAAAATTTCCCCTTAGTGGTGACTGATGCACAAAACAAATTATGTTAACAAAAAAAAAGTGTTAAGTTTACATTTACATTTTTAAATTTTTTAAATTTTATTCGAATTTATTTATACTTCTGATACACACCACTTGACCTCACACAATTCTGTACATTATATAGTTATCATGTACAGGGTTGCCCATATTCGACGGACCCATCTGGCAACGCCATAACT
>JAHXMU010025637.1:0-12937 GCA_019455685.1 Philornis downsi | reverse complement strand
AAAAAAAAAACTACGAGACATAAAAAAATATATTTGTATTTTTAAAAAGTAGAAGCATGGGAATTTTTAAGACTTAAAAATAATGTTGTCCAAATGGCTTCCCTCGGCTGCTTGACACTCTTGGAACCGAAGTCGCAAATTTTGGAAAACTCGTTGGAAAGTTGTTCTCGGTATTTTGTTACTTTCCTGAATAATGTTCCTCTTCAACTGCTCTAAATTGGTCGGATTATTCTCGTAGACTACCGATTTGAGGTAGCCCCATAGAAAATAATCGCATGGAGAGAGATCGGGGCTACGTGGGGGCCATTCAATATCCCCCCTTTTCGAAATGAGTTTTCCAGGAAAAACATTTTTCAGCAGCTCTATGGACACCCTAGCCGTATGACATGTGACCCCATCCTGTTGAAACCACATCCTCGAGGTATTGCCTTGAAGTTCTTGCAAAGCTTGCACCAAAAAGTCTGCTGGCATGTTGCAATAATTGTTCGCTCTAACCGTCATCGCATGCCCTCTTTCGTCCTCAAAAAAGTATGGTCCAATAATACCGGTTGACGTTATCCCAGCCCACACGACAAGCTTAGGGCTGTGAAGTGGACGTTCATGCAAGCGTCGGGGATTAGTCTCGGACCAGAACCGACAATTTTGCTTGTTCACATGGCCATTAAGGTGAAAATTGGCCTCATCACTAAAAATCACGTTGTTGAAATTTTTGAACCGCTCTAGCATCAAATTGATAAAGTTAAGTCGGTTATTGGCATCATCGGGTTTTAATTCTTGGACTATCTGAATCTTATAAGCCTTCAAATGCAAATCACGTTTCAAAATTCGTCGTAAAGTTGTTCTTTTGACATCCAAAGACTGACTTCTCTTACATGTTGACTGTTGCGGATTTCGCTAAACTGAAACACGAACACGCTCCACAATGTCGGCTGATCTTGCAGAAACTGGGCGACCACGAACCGTAATTGGTACTGTTGAGCCGGTTGTTTCGAACATTCTGATCCATTTTCGTATCACATTGCCGCTTGGAACTTCACTTAAATCGTGTAAACTGTGTTCATGCCGATATAAACGTCGTGCAGTAATCACTGATTTATTGTTTTCATAATACGTTCGGACACAAAATGCACGCTGCACTCCCGTGTACGGCTCCATGGCGACTAAATTTCCAGGAAGCGGCGCAGCGAACAACATATCGCCCCGCCACCCCGCGCCCCGCGTTACCGAGAAATTGAAGAATTAAATCGCCAACACTCATATGGCCCACCCTGTATAAGCAAGTTCTTTTTTACTGAACAAATTTATCCCAATTGTGAAATTTGCGAGCCATAATGCTCGTGTTAAAAACTAATTTTGTCATATATCATACCATTTTACCCTTGAAAATTGGTTTTTACTTATTATGACCTCAATTCTTTTGAGTATCTGTAAAAACCATCGTATATAGTTTTTAAGTAAATAATAAACGGTAAAATTGTTGAATAAACTCTGAAAAATATCCACTTTTCTAGAAGTCAATTCAGTACCAGCTATGAGCAAATTTATTTCTAAAAAAATGTATTTCATTTCGATAAAAATTCCATCCAACTTAAACTGCTTATGACTATGGGATATATTTGTGTCAGCCAGTTTCAGTGTGTTATCTAAAACGATGCAGAAAGCGATTTCTGAGGTGACCAGGAATATATATATATAGTACAATTCATGGGGTCCCAGAAGAGAATTTATGTTGCTATAAATAGAATAACAAAAAGAGGGAACCCCCTGTACTAAATAACGTGATTTTACTTTGCAACCCGCCTAACGCACCCTTCTACTAAGAATAAATCAAATCGAGAGTTCATTATCGCCGTAGCGATATCGATGTATTTCATTTATTTATTTATTTTTTTATTGTATAGAAAATTTAATTTTATTTTATGTAAATAATTGATTTTGAAGATGATAGACCGTAAATGACCTCCACGCCCATTCACGCATATACGGCATCTGATCAGAAAATTATTCATTGAGGCCTGAAGGATTGAACTCGGGATCGTCTCAATTATTGTTTAATGTACTGCTTTAATTCAGTCGAATTCCTTTGTTTCATTTTAAACACCTTTTACTTGACATAACGCCAGAAGAAAATAAAGTCTGGTGCAGTTAGATCAGGAAACTTTTTAGGCGCCAACGGAAGGCGGAGTTTCTGGATATAAAATTTGTTTTTTTTTCAAACACTGTTAGTCTTTTCTAAAATTCCATCATAAAATTTAACGTTGGATACATTTCCTTCAAATTGCAGGTAGCGAAATGTGTGTTTTTCCTGATGAATATCTTAATTTACATTGTATATGATGTGATACATTTAAAATTCAATTTTACCTGAAAATACTGATCAATAAAATCAATATATTATGTGAAGTTGATTTTCTTATAAATGTTGATATTTTATTACTAAATATATGAAAGTTTCATTTAGTTTTACTTAATAAGGAAGTGCCAAAGATAAGTTTGAACAAATCTTCATTAATTAGTTAGAATTTCTATAGCAATTTAGTTTTAGTATCACTCTTAAGGACGTAGATTCGGTCATTTTACATTTTTTTAAAATAATTTTGTTTGTTTAACATCAAAATATGAATACAGTTCGTACGAAGGTGTTGAAATATTAATTTTTCTACACAAATATTGCAATGATTAAGTTTCTGTCTGATTAACTTACACTTTTCTAGTTTGTAAAAATTTCTCCAAGCTATTTCACAGCAAAATAAAAAGTGTTCTGAATCTGAGATGCTTTAATTCATTCGCACAGCATTTTTTAATTTTCCTCTAAATTGAACACCACTGCAGTAGTTTTTAGTAGAATTATTTTAGACTTTATGGTGAAATAAATTTCAATAACGGAGTGTTAAATGTGAAAAAATATATAAAAAAAAAACTTAAAGCTAAATCTAATTTTTACCTGATAAGCAGTTTGAAATAAGTTAAATTTAGGGGGGAAAACAAGTTAAATTGGCGACACTGGTTGGAACCGATTATATATTTTTAAAATTCCGCTACGCATTGGTTCCCAATCTAGCTTATTGTCCGATTCAGCTACCTACAACTATTTCATATTTCCAATGCTAAAACATAATAAGATAGAAACATTTTTACCATTAAGGATTATCCAGCTGGCGGCTTACTTAGATTCGATTATCGGCCATAAACCGTGGGCAGGATAGAATACATAGATACATCAAGAAGAATAATCCACTACTTCCCTTTCAACAATCAGTCACGTCAAGATTTGAAAGGGTCTCAAGCTGTTCATAGTTATGAAATTTTAGACGTTATTTTCTGCATCGGCCTCCGATACTCCGCACAACAGCTCAGATAATGAAGGGTGATTTTTTAAGATTTAAGTTTTTCAGGTTGGCAGCACTGGTTGGTAATGGCGTCCAAACGTCATCTGCCAAAGTGGAAAGTGTACAGTATACTCTGTAATTTCATCATGGAAAAACTAACAAACGAGCAACGATTGCAAATCGTTGAAATTTATTATCAAAATTCGTGCTCTGTGACAAATGTGCATCATTTGATACGACCATTTTGTGGTCGTCATAATCGACCTGCTTAATCAACAATTATCCAAATTTCGTACCAAATTCACTTTGTTGGACATAAAACCATTGACTCGCATGCGTAGAGAGCGTACCGAAGAAAATATTGCAGCCGTACCGGCTGTTAGTAGTGTTAATGACGATCGTGAAATGTCAATTCGTCGCCGTTCTCAGCGATTGGGCATGTGCTACTCAACCACAAGGAATTTTTTTTTTTTGCCCCAATTGGCCGAGTTGAATTTGGTTGACATGTGGACGGTGCAACATGTCACACTGCCCGTGAAACAATATATATGTTGAAGGATGAATTTGGTGAGCAGCTTATCTCTCGATTTGGCCCTGTGAGTTGGCCCCCAAGATCTTGCGATTTAACGCCTCTTGATTATTTCTTGTGGGGTTATGCCAAGTCGTTAGTCTATGTGGACAAGCATAACTGGCGTTATTCGTGAAATACAGGCCGAAATGCCTGAAAAAGTGACGAAAAATTTAACCTTCCCAAAGGACATTTTGAGACGGAGCCGCGGACAACATTTATATGAAATCGTCTTTAAAAGTTAAATGGCAAAGACCAATTATCGATTCCAATAAGAAAATTTAATATATGATGCAAATTTGAGTGTTTTATTCGATTTTTAAAAAAACTACGATTAAAAAATCACCCTTCATAAATCACTATTTTTTAAAGAGCTTGACCACATGGGTGTCGGCATACAACTCATGATTCCCAGACGCTTCACTAGGAAAAGTAAACGCAGGTTTCATTAGAATTGGTCTATCTTTCTCTGTATTACTCATAGTTTTTGCAATAAGAAAATATTTTTAAATATAAAACAACAACTTCTTTCTGTTTCGAAATTCACAGAAATGGGAATCAAAGACTGCGAATTTTCAAAATCTTTGGAGGGTTTTTAGTCGTTCTTTATCACCGATGGCCATATTTTGTGTTCTATTTCCAGAGAAAAGCGATACGTTTGAATTAATTTGTTGTTTTCTTTCTTCCTTTTTTTTTTGGAAAACGTCCAAATGAACTTGAATTGTTTTCAATTTGATTAGAAACGATAGTAATAACCACTTTTACCCGCATTCACCGTGAAAAACAATGCTTTTTTCATAGTAAATGGCTAAAAAGGAAAGATTGGTAGGGTGGGAGGGGCATGACTACGACATTTTCTCTTTTACCCATTTTTTCAAATAGTGTTTGTGGTAACAAAACTTTAACGTTTTCAACCATTCGTCCATTCATTTGAATGCACTTTTTTTTGGTTTTATCAATTTGTTACCATCTCTAAAACCGCTAGCACCGCAAGACTCGGGTCTTGGGGGTCTTCTAAACAGCTCTTAGCTACGTTTTTTTCGCGTTTGAATTCAAATCTAAATCCGGAGGCACAAAAAATACACACAACCTAATGATCTTTCTTTGTGAGGAAAGAAAAGGAAACTACGAAGGAAAAGAAACCACAAAAAAAAAACACAAAAAACCGGCAGAGATAAACTCCAAAACAAAAAACCAGTAAACCCAAAAGTAAATTAGAAAAAAACCGCCAAAATACACCAAACCAACAAAAAACGGCGTAAAATATAAACTAAAGTTTGTGTTGAGGTAAATGTTCGTCCACACGTCCACTCATCCAACAGTCCGTCTGTCTTTCCACTGAAAAAGAAACCAACCGCAACTGCAAGGTTTCGTTCAATCGGCCTATGAGTTTCAATTTCCTTTTAGCGTTTTTTTTTTGTTTGTCTTTACCTTTTAAACTTTGGAGTTAATGGCGTTTTCTTCCCACTTTTTTGTTTGCCAACAATGCATTTACTATAGATTTTGTATTGTTTGTTCTGGCCGGCCAGTAAGAAGACTGCATGAACATAGAAATGTAATTGAAAAGGCTTTTTTGAACGAATAAATTCTACTATAAGAAATAACGATATCCATCCATGCTCTTAAGAAGTTCTTTTTCGTGAAAAATCAAACAATGCACATTTCGAATGTGGTGTTCACTGGAAAAATGTCATTTTTATTTCGAGAGTTATGATAGCACCTCTAATGTTCTCGGATGTCAGGGCCAATACAATATGACTACTAACTTTTAATATATATTTGTAATTCTAAATCCCATTCGAACCACAACACTGTGTTAAAACTGACCCAATTCTATTGAATCTTCTTGCAGTTACTAAATCAGTCAGAAGCTTAGTATCTCCTATAACTGATGGCATATGATGCATCTTTGTCCTCTTCTCAGACGGTCTGGCAAGGCTGACAGCTATTAAATACCTGTCATGTGAAGCGTTATTTATTTAGAGAAAGGTTTACCATTTGCGAATATGGATCGTTTAACAACCGAAGAACTCGTAAAAGTAGTTAAAACTTACTACAAAAGTGACGATTCAAATGTGGGCTTTCAATCGAACAACATTTTCTTCAGCGATGAAGCACATTTCTCACTCGGTGGGTACGCCAATAAGCAAAATTGTCGGACAGCCCAGAAGTGATTGAGGAAACGCCATTACATCCGGAAAAAGTGACTGTTTGCATCATTCTTCTGTATATTTTTGAAAACTACCTCAAAAGGATCCACTGCTGCAACTAATCCAGAGAATGTTATTTAAATGACGTTGCATTTCATACGTAATGGCAAACATCCAAACATTATAATGAAATAAAAATTTCATCGAAATCATAGCTATTTAACTTTACTTATCCAAACGACAAGACTGAAGGTGACCATCATCATCATCAGCAAAATTTACACGCTATTTACATATGCCGCTGATATTGGCATTATTGGTTGATAACTGCAAGATGTCACTGCAGTTTCCTCCAGCATTAAGAAGGAGTCAGCAAACAAAGCAAATCCAAGCTATTGCACGAAGTCTTCTCATTTGGAACAGTGCATGCAAGTTGATAATTAAAAATTTTGAATGGTGGAGCAAATACTGCAACTACCGTGTCACTAGAATAACTGGCCTAGAAATTTGATATAAACAGATGCTAATATTGGAAAGGAAAAACTAAGGAAACGATTTAATGACGAGTACCTTTCTCAACCGAACAAAGAACTCAGTGACTGGAGCAGAAAGGGCGCACAAATCTTTATTGGAAAGACCAGGTTTCTGAGACACTGCCAAGAGTGTCCAACAAGTCACACCTATTGGAGAAAAAACTCATAATGGTGAAGCGCTAAGAGGCACGGATATGGCGAATAAATCTCTATTAGAGAATAGAGAGCAAGAAACGCCATAGGAATAAGCTCTTTTGCCTAATAGATATTCATTTCAATCAATCATTATAAATACAAAACTTTAATACACAAAAGTGGAAATGTTAAATAGACTTTGAAACAATATTTTAATTTGAATGTGCTGCGGGCGAAGAACATAGCACGTGTCGATACTATGTGTCTTCTATTAGATTGGTCATCGTGGAAATATTCAAGTAGTTATTGGTCTAAATACATACAATTTTCAATCAAGTCAGATAGAATAGTTGTAAGCCTTTCACGCAAAAAACTTGACAGGATCTTATTTGCAATGGATAAAACCCTGATCCCTCGGTCGTTGGTACAAAAATTTAGACAAACTTTTTTTTAATATATGGCATAACACAGACTTAAATAGTTCTGCCGACAGGATATCGGAACGCGCAGGTCAGTGTCCCTGAATGGCGAAGTTGCCATTTTGCGCTCTTTTCGCTCGATGGTGGGCAAGACTTCGCTATCGTCTATGATTGGCATGATTTTTTTCAATTGTACTTCCTTTCGGTATTAGTCACTTGTAAAAAGAATTCTCTTCATATTTGGGGGTGTCCTTCAGATTTCCATCACTGTCTTTACAGGAGTCCTATGTAGAAGTCTCGTGCTTCAGTACGAGTATCTTTCTATATTTATATTATCCCGGTCTTTCCGTAATCGTTTCCTCTGTTTAGATAGATGTTCGGAGTAAAAGAGGGATTACCTCTCCTGATATCGCTCCCTTAAAACATGCTTTACAACTGGCAGCAGCGTCGCCATGTATGCAGCATCCTATTCCTCAACTGTAATGAGGAATAGTCTTGATTGCGCGACGACAAATGATATGAGGATATATAGGCAATATTAACTATAACCTTGTTCTCGCTTATATGAAAATTGGGAGAAATTAAATAATTTCTAAAAAAATCACTGTTTTCAAAAATTGCTGCAACTTTGAACTATATCGAATATTCGAATGGGAATTGGACCTAAGTAGGCGTGCGAGTATGTACAATATAATAATAACCTATAGACTCAACCTTGTCCTAATTCCACTTAACCCGTTTTTTTCTTGTGACCACAGATTTATTTAATGAAATTGTTTAGTGATGACAAGTTTCTACAAATTGGTGAAGAAACGAAGCAATTTGAAGAAGAGCATATACACAAAACAAATTCACTTGCATATCATGAATGAGACATGGGAGAGCTTCTCACATTTAGTGAATTTACACACATTTTACTTTAAGACTCCCTCAACGGGAATTACAGTTTAACTACGATTCCGAACGTCACAGTTTGAGAGGCATTAACAAGACTAGTCGACTACTCGATTACTAAAAGTGTTCGTCAGACACATCGAGGTGACCTAACCACGATCGAATAATGATAGATGGTACTATGTGAGGTTGAACCTGCGATCATGCGAACAATAGTCGAGTATGTTAACCATCGTGGAATGGTCGGTATGTGAATATACTGTGAGTAATTTACCGCATCAAGCCGAAGTATAGTTTCTTAAAGTAGTGTCTGAATCTGCACATAATGAGCTATCTCAAACAATATTCAAGTTTTCTAAAACGTCAGAAAACTGTATTTCACCGGGCTGTATGATTTATGCAAATATTTCGGCTAAACAACAAAAACTTTTACTAAAGTTTTATAAATTTCTATGACTAAATATATTGTTCCTGATTTATAATTTCTTACCCGACCAACAAAATAGTATTTACGCAATTTTAGTATCAATATTTTGAATAATTTCTCAAATGTTCATATTCAAAGAAACATGCGGAAGTACCCCTTGAAATGTGAATGCATTGAGGAGGCAGACATTCTTTATTTAATGAGTCATTAATTGCTGCTACTCCATACAGCCTTTTAATCACGTTTTAAACATTCCAAAAATTAAACACCTTTTCCAAATGTTGACAACGATAACAACAACCGCAACACCTTCCTGGAAATCTCAACAAAGTGGCAAATGAAATTCATAGAATTCCTAGTCATGGACTAACAAAACAGTCATTTATGTTCATTCTATCTCTAACATTTCCTCAAAACCCACCACAAATCTGCTGAAAGATCATCCGAGCGATATTATTGTTGGTTGCGTAGAAATACACAAAGTCGCCAAGATAATCTCAACATTAGAGGGCAAAAGGAGTTTTGTTTGGAGGGAAACACTTCAGCAAAGGCAGAGAAAAGACGGCTCAGCTTGGAATATAACCACGAATCACTCTAACAACTGAAACTAAACAGCGGCAAAAACACAACATAATGTCAAATATTGTTAGCATAACTTCAAAGTAACCCCAATGACGCAAAGAGACAACAAGCAATATGCAACATGTTGTGAAAGAAAACACATTTATGAGAATATTGCAACAAAGAATGTTTTAGGGGGTACCGGGTTCAGTCAGTCAGTCAGTTCTCTTTTTTTTCTTTTTGTGGAAATGTAAACTTACATAGCCGCAAAGGAAGGAATCTTCAGCTAACAGACAGACAGACAGACCAACTTTAGGCGGTATCTCACATCAACAGTCAAACAGAAGGACAGAGAGCCAGATGAAGGGACGGACAACGTCTGTATGTAGGTTTCTGTTAAATAATGATCTTAAGTCTTCTTCGACTTCATCTTCGACTTTGTCATCTTTGTTTTAAAGAATTTCAAAGCTGTTTATGATCGGAAAAAAGAGTGAAAAAAGTTTAAGCTAAAACTCTTAACCAGCAGACGAACGGCTTCAACAGAGCAACAGATAAAGTCAAGTCTTGGTTAGCGATTTTTTTTTGTGAATTTTGTTTTAAGTAAGTTTTTTTATTGTAGGATTTAAACCTAAAGTCATTGATCTTTGTGCAGCATAAATACTTCAATGGCCCAAGAATGAAATAGATTGTTGTTGAAGCGCACAGTGTCGAGCAGCAGGATAAAAAGCAGCAAAATTGTATTCGATGGCTAGGGGAATGAGTGCTATTGAAACAAATTGAAAAATTTATGTCTGAAACACAAATACTATTTATATTCGATCTTTTTGTCATATGAAACAGAACTGAAATCTGACCAAGTTTTCATTCCCTGGTAGAAAAGAAGGTTCTGGAAAAAAGGTTTCTTTGCAAAAGACGAAAAGGCTCAAAAAACTTATTTTCTGAATTTATAGATAAAGCTTTTAAAAATGTTCGCAGCTATTTGAAAATGTTGTTCACTTTAAATTTCATATTTCCAAATGGAACGCCAACAAAACTTTTCATAAATCGATACGCAATCAAAATGGTTTGCTGTTTCGTTTGAATGAGTTAAAATCAAATCCTTTTGTAGTTCCGAAAATTTCAAAATCAATCAAACTTTAAAATGAATTTCCGTTGTCCGAACTAGAATAGTATAGTTTTTATTCGGATACCAAAAGCTGAAATATAACAAAAATGTAATATTTCCCTGATAGCGATAAAGTTTAGCTTTCTGCGTGAATTCGGGGTGCCCGGGAAATATGTCAATCGATAGCTTATCTTTTGGGAATTCTTTTAAATAACCAGAATGGCCTCTACTGGAGTGCAACAAATCCGAAGCTCAAGTATCAGAAGACTCTTCATTCGACTAAAGGGGCCATATAGGCGGTGTTGTCGTCGCAAGAAATCATCGACGCCTACTTTTTCGAAGTGAAGCGGGACGTACAGTTACATTAAATTCTAAACGTTACAAGATGTTAGAGAACTTATTATCGCCTAAATTGCGAAACGTTCTTTGTTACAAGCAAAATGGAGCAATGTCCACGAGTTCGTGACATTTTTTCCGGCAAATTGATCTCAAAAAGAGTCCTAGTTTAACCCCTATGCACTTTCTTCCTATGGGCTTGTGTCAAATCTAAAGTTTATGCCATAAACCGACTTATTTTGGAGCATTTGAAAGAAAATGTCCATCACGGAATGGCACCTATCACGGATTTTACCTGACCAGCCGTTGTAAATGAGCCCCAAGAACGCGAGGGCTCCAGCTATAAAAATGGAAATAACCTCATTTCAACAATTTTACCAAATTCGTAAATTTTAAGTTTTATAAATTTGATGATTTTATAAATTTTTTTGAGACTTTCATGAATTTTAAAACTTTTATAATTTTCATGAATTTTAAAAATTTTTATGAATTTCGTGAATTTTATGAATTTTGTGAGTTTTATAAATTCTACAATTTTCAGGCATTTTATGAACTTTGTGAAATTTTTTAATTTTATAAATTCTACAATTTTCAGGCATTTTATGAATTTTATGAAATTTGTGAATTTTATGAGTTTCGTGAATTTTATGAATTTTATAAATTTTACGAGTTTTATGAATTTCATGAATTTCATGAATTTTATGAATTTTATGAATTTTATAAATTTTATAAATTTTATAAATTTTATGAATTTTATAAATTTTATGAATTTTATAAATTGTGTGAAGTTTGTAAATTTTTTGAATTTTATACATTTTAAGAATTTTATGAATTTTGTGAATCTTTCGAATTTTATGAATTTTATAAATTTTATGGATTTTATAAATTTTATAAATTTCGTGAATTTCATAAATTTTGTGAAATTTACGAAATTTATAAATTTTATGAATTTTATAAATTTTATGAACTTTATAAATTTTATAAATTTTACGAATTTTGCGCCTTTTATGAATTTTATAAATTTTACGTGTTTTATGAATTTTACGACTTTTATAAATTTTATGAATTTTGTGAATTTTACAAATTTTATGAATTTTGTGAATTTCATGAATTTTATAAATTTGATACATTTTATGAATTTTGTGAATCTTTTGAATTTTATGAATTTTATAAATTTTACGAATTTTGCGCCTTTTATGAATTTGACGACTTTTACGAATTTTATGAATTTTGTGAATTTCAAGAATTTTGTGAATTTTTTAAATTTTATGAATTTTATAAATGTTACGAATTTTGCGTCTTTTATGAATATGACGACTTTTATGAATTGTGTGAATTTCGTGAATTTGATGGTTTTTACAAATTTTATGAATTTTGTGAATTTCATGAATTTTATAAATTTTACGAATTTTGCGTCTTTATGCATTTTATAAGTTTTATGAATTTTATAAATTTTATGAATTTTACAAATTTTATAAATTTTATGAATATTATGAATTTCGTGAATTTTGTGAATTTTACGAATTTTATAAATTGTATGAATTTTAAGAATGTTATAAATTTTGTGAATTTCATGAATTTTGTGTGTTTTATAAATTTTATGAATTTTATAAATTTTCTGAATTTTGTGATTTTTACAAAGTTTATGAATTATTTTAATTCTATGAATTTCATGATTTTTATGAACTTTGTGAATTTCATGAATTTTATAAATTTTATGAATTTTGTGAATTTCATGAATTTTATGAATTTTACGATATCATAAATTTTATGCATTTTAAAAATTTATGAATTTTATGCATGTTAAAAA
Organism: Philornis downsi; assembly: GCA_019455685.1. Lineage (NCBI taxonomy): Eukaryota > Metazoa > Arthropoda > Insecta > Diptera > Muscidae > Philornis > Philornis downsi. Next base: position 670 of record JAHXMU010025637.1, on the reverse strand, counting down.
TTTTTATGAATTCTATAAATTTTATTATGTTTATGATATTTATGAATTTTGTAAATTTTATGAATTTTATATTGTTTTATGTTTGCTCCCACTGTATAGAGCATCCGATACACTGTAATTCAGTTCCTTCAATTTTTTTCCTCACATCCTTTCACGAGAATCTTCAATGAGAATACATTTAATGATGCTTTTCTTCTTTCTCTGGTTACTACTCTTAGCAGTAGCCTTAATATTCTCCTTTTTGTCCAATGGTATCTCGGCAAGCAATCGGCAGCGCTAACAAAAACAACAGCAATATCTGAGCAGCGACAGCATCCTCAGCAAACCATAGCACCGAACAGACCACAACCTTTGAGAAAAAGTTATAACAACATGAAAAAACAGAAAGAAAATGTGCTGCATTTGTCTTCAACAATTTCTTTAGCAGCAGCTGTTTTTTGTTCATTGCCAGCAAACCAATGTTGTTGTTGCAGGGGCTGCGGTACAGTTTTCTGTGGTTGCTGGCTTAGGAGGCACGATCATTGGCCTAAAGTCTCATTTTGCGGTAGTTGAGGTTTTAAGCCATCAACACAATCGCTACATGTTAAGTGGTGAGAAGAGTGTATGAAATAAACCTCTTAAAACTCATACAGTTCATAAGATTCATAAAATTTTAAAATTCATCAAATCC
>JAHXMU010025635.1:0-27263 GCA_019455685.1 Philornis downsi | reverse complement strand
TTAAATGTGAAAAATCTGCGACTGAGGTTTGTAGAAATGTATGATGAAGATGCCTTAAAAGGAAAAAAATAGTAGAATTGGATTCGAAAATTAGAGAACTGTAAGTTTGACGTCAAAGGCAAGGATATTGTAGCGGAGATCCGAAAATATATTAAGACGCGGTATAAGAATCAGTGTTGAAGGAAGATTCGTGCCAAATACAGGAACTTCCATTTACATTAGTAATAACCGGACAAGCAATTTCAGTTTGAAATCGTTGAAGATGATCCTAAAGGAAGGAAATTGGTTTCCATATGCAATGATGCCTAGAAATGTTGTACTTCGATTTGCACATGTGAAATGCTTCTTGCCAGGCGTAAATGAAACGCATTTTTCTTTCGTATAATCATCGGTGATGAAAGAAAATTGGTCCACTGCGATAACAAAAAGAAAAGCAAATCACTATTTTGGTATCGTGGAACGTATTTCCACATCAACGTCAATCAAACGTACAAAGTTGCTCTATTTATACTAAAACGACTTATTTTAGAAAATGCTACGATGTTCCAGAGAGAACACATATTTGCATAATGGGTGCAACAAACACAAACATATTTACAGAATAGTGTTGTTTATCATAGACTTGATTCTAGAATGTTCTTATTTACATAACAAGTAAAAAGGAGATAGCAATAGACTATACAATGCGAGTGAGAGGAACAAACATAACTTACTGTCTTACTGTCTGTTACTTACTGTCGTAAACATAATTCTAGAGAAGTCCTATTTACAGATAAAGAGGTAAAGAGATTACATACATATATCATACTTGAATGTTCTGGAAGTGGTTTTGATGATCTTTCTAGTATATACACTTAGAGAAATTACACTCATATACTACACTATGTGCCTCCAACATTAACAGTCATGCCGAATATTTATGGAAAAACCTATGTAATGTATTTTGGGAGATTACATTGGGGTCGCTAATTAGAATTTTCTCCAAAAATACAGCCGTGCCTCTTGAAAATAGCTAAAAATAGTGATTTTTAGAAAAACGCTAATATCTCAAAGCGGAAAAATTGCTGATCAAGGTGTAGTTTTTTAGGATTTTAAAGGAATATTAAATTATGACTTCAGAATGCATTGCTATGAAAATTAATCAGAACATGTTTTAACCAGTACGGAAATTTCAGTCAGGTGAACTGATTCACAAATATATTTATTCAACCTTTTTTCTTTAGTGTGAAATATTGCTGGTGCACTGTTTTTTTTTATAAAATTGTTTGTATCAAGCAAAACTATAACTTACAGAAAAAAAGTCTTCCGCTTAGGAACTATAGAGGAACAATATATATAAAATTCCTTTGAATCAAGTAAAACTATAACTAACAGAAGTCTTCCGCTTAGAAATTATAGAAGAACAATTGATTTTTGCTAAATTGTCCAACTTGTGTGTGTGTGACACTTTAAGGGGCGTAGCAATCCAGGCCATTTCATTTACGCAACTAAATTTGCTAAAGGCGTAATTCGTGCTAAGTTTTGTTCTGTCAAAATTCTTATGTCTTATATTCATTCTTGTGTCTTATATCGCCCAAAAACAGCTGCCTTGAAGTGGTAATATACGTTTTGGAAAGAGAAAAATATAGTTGAGAGTCCTATCAGATGAATACGGTGGTTGTTCAATGATATTTGTCAAATTTTTGGTTTGCAATGATAGGCTTGTGTAATGTTGTGGTTGTGTCAATTCTAAGAGTTTTCATTCTACACATTTATCCTTTTTCGACGAATTTGCTCTCTCAAACACCGCAGAACGTCTAGATGATGTTCCTTTATTACCGTCTGACCTCATTGCAATACTTCTGAGTGCACAACATTACAATAATCGAAAATGATAGTCAACATCACGACTTTTTTTCTATCGATTTTAACGTGCTTTTTTTCGTGTTATGTTTTCCAAACTTAAACGACGATTTTTATTCATCATTTCCTACACTTTATTGATGTTCACCTCAGTTAACAATATTGATGGCCGATAGGGGGACGCAAATCCTTAACGAGATCTCGACTGTTTTTGAATACACTGTACCGCTCGTATATATGTGTTTTTAATGAGTTTTCTGCAACGTTTTCAGCGATATTTCACATGAAATTCCATCTTTAATATGAAATTTGAGATAATTTATTTGTTCGATATTTTTATTCATTGTAAAAATTGCGAAACGCACTTGAGGTGAACTGACAAAATCGAATCCGCATCAATAAGTATAGAGGTTAATTGTGCCATATTAGCGATGAAAGAAGGTGTCTTAAAACATTTTCCACCATTTTTTTGATATTTTAGGCAACAAATTTTCAATTTTAGGCCTGCCAAGACTTGCGGCTTGTTCTTATAAATGATAGGCTTTAAATGTCCCCAAAGAAAGAAATCTGAAGCAGTCTAATCGAGCGATGGAATGGTTACTATGTTAACTTTGTTGAATAAAGAAATTCCAAATAATATCAGTTTTTGCGCTGGTCGAATAACCGAAAACTAGATTTTCGAAAAATTACTTATTTTTGCATAACTCGCAATCCGGTTTTCCGAAAAAAAATCGGATATCTGAATGCTCTATTGCTGGTAATGAGCCTGAAGTTATGGTGCTTAACTAGGGAATTAAAAAGAGTAATGTTTATTTTACTGTGCTTTTATACCATCTGTCTAGGTTTGTGGGTATAAACGGTCTGTAGAGTAGATTAACCATACGAACAGGTCGTAACGGAATCGCTGTCTATCGCATGCGCATTTAAAACAAGCATTCACAGCTTCAATATAGACATGATTTTAAATGTGAGACTTACATGTTGTGAAGTTAAGGCGCGTGGTAGAGGTTAGGATGGTTCACGAATGCTATGGCGGGAAATGTCATCGACGTTTTCATGCAGCGCACCCTAATCTGTTAAAGCATAAAATCAGTTTTAGTCCATCTCGTAATATGATAGAATGTGGTCAAATACCTCTCATTCGTCTTTTTGTATATTATTATAATATTTAGTGTTTTGGTGCATCCACACAATAATAGATCAAGCCAAAACAATCACTGTAGTTTGATGCACTTGCCCATGTCAATGTCGTTATGCAAATCGAATGAGACCGATACTCTCTATTATCGATAATGGTTTCGTACTTTTTATGGAGTATTTTTCTCTCGAAGATTCTCGGAACTGATTTATTTAGTACGGGTGAAATCCTTATCCAAATTTTCATTCATAGGGAGGGGACTTTGTCATTAAATTGTTTGCTTAATTCAAAAAATAAGACCATCGACCGAATCTCAAAAATATTTTTTTGAAATACTGTGACAGATATGGGTGCCAAATTTCACATCATTAGTTTTTTAAACTAAGCTCGGTTTTTTACGACTCTAAAATAAATTTTGGACGATTTTTAAAATGTATGCTTTTCTTGAGCAAAGAATTTGTATTAATTTTTTTTTTGAAGAAATAAAATTTTTGCTATGGAAATGTTTAACGAATTGCAGGGGAGTAGAAATGTTTAAAAAGTGGCGTAATCGGTTTAAAGAATCATCAATCTCTACTGAGATGAAGTCACGAATCCGAAATTTAGGTCTTAAGAACCATTAATTAATAATTAACTAAATAGATGATGATTGAAGAAAAATGGACCGATGATGCCACCAACCCACAAACCACAACAGGCTGTCGTTTTTTCGAGATGCATCGGTAATTCATGTATGGCATGTGGCTGTTAATCACTCCAGATGCGACAGTTTTGATTGTGTACGTATCTGTTCAGCAAGAAATAAGCCTCATCGCTGAACACAATTTTCTGATAAAACATTCGGCTTCAATTCTTGCGTGGGTTGAATTTTATAGGCTTTCAAACCCAAATTGACGTGTAAAATTTTTCTTGTGGTTGAGTAACACATGCCCAATCACTGAGGACGGCAACGAATTGACATTTCACGATCGTCATTAACACAGGCCGCTAAGGCTGCAATATTTTCTTCGGTATGCACTCGACGCATGCGAGTTGGTGGTTTTACGTCCAACAAAGTAAATTTGGTGCGAAATTTGGAGATAACAAACAGCACGAATTGTTGATTCAGTAGGTCGATTATGACGACCATAAAATGGTCGTATCAAACGATGCACATTTGACACAGAGCACGAATTTCGATAATAAATTTCAACGATTTGGAATCGTTGCTCGTTTGTTAGTTTTTCCATGATGAAATGGCAGAGTATACTGTACACTTTTCACTTTGACAGATGACGTTTAGACGCCATTACCATCCAGTGCTGCCAATCTGAAAAACTTAAATCTTAAAAAATCACCCTGTATGTACGCATTTTCTTGGATAGGTTCACGATTTTCAGATGTTATATTACACATAACATAACTGTAACTCACGATCGGTAATTATAATATGTTGGATACAACCAGTGTTGCCAATTAAGCTTTTCTCTCGCTAAATATAGTTTTTTCCGAACTGTTTAATAAATTTGTATTTTGTTTTTGACTTTTTCGTTATTTCAACTCTATGACAACTACATGAAAACAAGTTTTTTGAGGCCTGGAAAGAACGTGTTTGCAAATGAATTAATTTCAAATATATATGTTACCCAACAAGAAACTTAAATATAAATAAATATGCTCACCTGTTAAGTTTTAACCTATAAAATTTAGTAAATATCAATGTAACTCAGTTCAAACTACCACAACTTTTTTAGGAAAAATTTAGTTTTTTCTGGATTTTTAAAGCTTATTTTAGCTTTTTTCACGTGGTTTTTGCAGCAACTCTCTGCTTTCTTGAAGACCTCTATGATGTGAATTTTAATGGCATAACAAACGGTCAGGCGCCAAAAGTTTGAACGGGCCGTGGCTTCATATCACCTACCACTCGCTGGAATATACACACAAGTAGGGGTAATATTGCCTAAAATTATTATGTGATTTCATCTAAGTATTAAGACAACATAGGCTTTCATAAGTTTTACCGTATTTTTACTAATTTAGGTAAATTCTAAAATAACTAAAATTTTAAGTTAGTCTCCAAACACATTTTGGATATTTACCTGATACCGGGTTATCCATTTTTCAGTTTCAAAAGTAAAGTTAAATAAAACACACACAAAGCTGTGGTTTCGATAAAACTTTTATTTCATTATAATGCTTTTACATTGTCAATATGGAAATGGATCCTTTTGAAGTAGTTTTCGACTATTTTTTCTCACATTTCGGGCGGTATCTCGGCGATAACTTGACGACTGTTGGTTTTCAAATGCTCCAACGCGTAAGCACGGCGTAAGCCCGACAAGAAAAAGTCTAACGGCGTCAAATCGTATGATCTAGGCAGTTCATTGACGTAGCCAAAACTTGAAATTAGTTTTCTGGAAACTTCGTATACAATAAGGCCATAATCGGTTGCGTTGTGTGATTCGTGGCACCGTCTTCTGAAACCACATATCGCCCAGTTCATAATCTTCAATTGCAGGCCAAGAAAAGTCGGTTATCATACGGCCATAGAGCTCTGAATTAAAATTCAGATTACCCGCCAAACTTTCACAAACAGAAGCGATATTTTCGGCTTTTTTTATTAGACCCACCCTAGCACGTATATCTGTAATTATAGCTGCAGTGAAAACTGTGTACAGTTCTTTACATACAAAGGTTTAAAACTATGTACGTTTGGTTCAAAAAATTGAAGCAGGCGCTGAATAAAAACGGACTTTTTTTCAAAAAGGGATTTCAGAATAGGCTTAACGATATCGCAATACTGCCTCAAATACTAAAGCCAACTTTTTTGATCGCTGCCACATTATTAGAAATGAAAACTGCAAATTTCGATACAAACAGAGGGTAATTCTTAGGCCACTATTTAGCTGTCACTCCTTATATGCGTAACAGAATTTTGAATACACCGTTCGCATCTTTGATCTAATCATCTCGTATCATTACTCGGTCATTCGGTCACCTTTTGCCCTGGTTTCCAAATAGAAACCACTGATAGAAAATATTTTGTGTTGCTTTCGTTTTATCATAGCGGCCCTGTTCATTCGGTTAGTTTACAAACAAATCACAGCTTACAACTAAATCATAATCATCGCTATCGTCATGATCATCATCGCTGTCATGTCGATTTACACTCGGTTGCCACTGCGTTATTGCGAAAAGTCATTGTACGACCTTTAGTGGAAAACCTCAATATTCGCGTAATCAAAACTGCTGCTCGTCGCTCGAGAACATGCTAACTACTACTCAACCAGTCAAGGAGCCAACCAGTCAGTCAGTCAGGCAGTCAGTCATGTAAATGCGTATCATATGTTCGTTCTCATTCTGTTTCTATGCATACACGTCGGCATAAAATTGTTAGCTTTTCTTTTATGCATTCCACATTCCACACCATGGTTTGTTTCGCTTATTGGGTACCACGAGACAAAGTAGCACAAACTGGATATAAGCTTACACTGCCAGACTGGGAGACGTCAATGGCGAAATAGTTATGAATAATAGAATAGAACTACATAGTAAGGTCACAAGCAATTGTGAGCAAACTAATATAGGAATTTGCTTGTGGTGTAACCTCGGTTGGTGCTAGTAATAGACAACAATGCGATAGCAAAAGGGGAGGTATTTACTATTATCAGATTAATAAGTGTTTTCGGTTTAAAGATATGTGCTATGTTCTTTTTACGGAGGGAAAAAATCCATGGGAAGTTGTTTGCTTTACTTTTTTAATATAACGTTTAGTACACCAATAACTGGTTACATATCTTGCACAAAAACAATCTTTATACGAAAAATGTCAATTTTGTATCTAAGACGTATATATTTGCATTATTTACAAAAGTAAAAAGTGACTGTAAAGACACTTACTTAAACGATAAATGCTCCTGTAAGGAAGCTTATCTTTATGAAATACTAGCGGACCCGGCGAACTTCGACTCGCCACAATTTAACGCCTTCAGATAAATTCTCGAGTAATAATAAAACACAGATAGTTCAAATTTCAATGCGATTTATTTGAGTGGAATCGAAATCAGTAGAGAGCGATATGATGAACAATGTTTATTGATTTGTTTTCCGGCGCAAAAACAAACAACGAAGACGGTTTCCCAACACGCGAACAGGCAACGTACAGCTGACCGTGCGAAAGACAGGGAAATTCGAAATTAATCCCCCAGACTTCCAACGACTGGCCTTGCGATTTATTTATTGTCTTCGTAAAACCCAATCGAATGGGAAACTGAATCCGCTTAAATTGGAATGGAAGATCAGTTGGAATTCTCGGAATTCGTGGAATAAGGACTTCTTCTTCTTTGAATTTGCCCTCGATAATCGACGCTTGAATCACATTGTTCATCAGTTTCTTGATGGACAACCGCGTACCGTTGCACAATTTCGGATGATTCAGATTCCGCAACATGATTATGATCGATCCTACCTTCAGCTGTAAATTATGCCGCGGTGTTCCTGGCACATCAAGCGAGTTCAAAAATTCCGTCGGATAGTTTGTCGCTTCATCCTCTTCGGTCATGCTGTCAACGGATTTGTACGAATGCAGTTCCCCAGCGATTTGACTTTGAATAATCAAATTCAAGTTATCGACGTCATTATTCTTCGCTGCTAGTATTGCCCTTTCACTAATCCAATCGAGATTTTTATAATTTTGTGCAATGCCGGGGAACACTTTGGTGATGAGTTCCTCCTTCGACGATGTGAACGATGTGAGGTGGTGATTGTGCAGCGCGAACTTGTGCAATATGGGCACGTCTCCATCCATTATGTTCTGCGCGTTCCTCTTGCATTTGATTATCACGGACTTTCTGGCTAATTATTGCACTACGTGTACGAAGTCCACGATTTGATCGTCTAATAGGTGGCATTAGTCAAATAACTCTCCCTGAAATGGAATAAAGTCCTTTTTGACTAATCCTATTAAAAAGACAATTTTTTTTCAAAAAAAAAAAAAAAACTTACGAAATGAATGTATTGCAATAAATGCCCGCAATCCAATAAGGTAACCTTACTTTTTACACGCAAACTTATTTTCTGAAAAAATGATCGAATTGATAAACATTGCACTAAATTTCAATTGATCGTCCTGCTCGTACCGTTAATGGATGTGATACGCGATATATGAGTATCCGAATTCAGTGTAATAATACGCAAAACTCGAATCAATTGCAGCAAGAAAAATAGCACATTTGTTTAATAGAAAATCACAATGCGAAAAGTGCAGCTGTCAAATTGCGCTCAGTTTCAGCATTGAACGCAGCACAGCGCCATCTGTTATTTGTCTCGTTAAAGTCTCCACCCAAAATTCACGCAAAACATATTTTATCGCAATAAATTTCGTAATTTTCCGAAATTTTCTTAACTTTACAACGAATTTTCAACTTTTATGTCGCGCAAAATCATCAAATCATGTGATAAAATGCAAAATTTCGTCGAAACAAATTGAAATTTTTCATGCTTTTCCGGAATTTTTCGTGTTTTCCACTAACAGTTTTCTATTTTGCCATTCGAAAAGACATTCCGGAACAATTGCACACAAAATTCCATACAAAAAATCAATTTTCGATTTTTTCAAATTTCCGACTTTTCCGGAGGGTTTTCCCAAAATTTCGTAAAAACCTTCTCCAGGCAATTACGAACAATTGAGAAAAAATTTGAGCCAAATTGGTCCAGGCGTTCTTGAGTTATGCGCTTACCAACACATTTAGCGATTCATTTTTATATTATAGATATAAAAACAGTGTTCTATAAGAAAAGCGTTGTTTCCAAGTTAAAAGTGTATTTAATGGCGCATTTCTATATGAAATGTTCATGGAGAAATTGTTCTATACCTATTAATAGACTTCTATGCAAAAAAATTTATATTAAGGCACCTCACTGTCGTCTGCAATATACTTTTCGCATACCGTGTATGAAAACAATTTTCTATATGAAAATTGAGTTATAAGGCGGCATTCTGCATGAAAACTGTCTATGAAGGCACTTTTTATTGTAAGTGTTTATAAAAGACAGTTTTCCATTTTATGGAAAGTGCCTATATAGAGGAAAAGTGTTTATGAAGACATGAGAAGTGTCTATAGAGACAATTTTCTATGTGAAAAGTGGATCTTCGTCCATCGTCTGTTTCGCAGGAGCAGTCTAATCCAAAACAACGGTTAGAGAATAAAAAACAATAGTTTGATTTGTGATTTGACGTTGGATAGATATATACTTCCAAAAAAAAATTCTAGTCAGGTTCATAATTGCCAGGTTCGATGCTATAATACATATATAGTTTCCCTAGGATAATGGTAATTGGTTACGGTCTCTTTGTATTTGCTGGCTGTTGACTTTGCGAAAAAATGTGCCGTTTTCGGTGATGATATAGGCAGTGTTATTGAGCTGTTACTGCAGCCTTCTCAAGGAATGAGAAAGATTTATCAATAATGCATCTGGTGATAAATGAGAACAAAACGAAGCCATTTGCGTCTTTGGAGAGCTGAATAAATTAATCCACTTCGGCGCTGTTGCAAATAAAACTATTGATATCAGTATGGAGATTTAGAGCAGAGTTTTGCTCGTCAACAGACGTTGTTATGTAAACAATTTAATGGAAAAGTCCTCTGTCAACGAACAAAGACCCAACTGTACCAGACATTGACTTTACCTGTTTCGAGGAATCTTGGCTTTAACTTTTGGGAGTCTTCGAGAGGAAAATAATATATCAATTAGGTAAAGCGCTTCGAAATATTGTGATTGCGTTTGGTGGGTCATGTTGTGCAGATGGACTCAAACGCATCTGCACGGAAAATTTTCGCTAAAGAACTTGATAGGCGTCAAAAAAAGAAGTCCCAAAATAAAGTTTGGAGGAGCAGGTCTAACGAATAGATAAAGAAGCGGAAGACCGCTTGGTATTATTTTCCAATGTGGAAATAATATACAGGGTGGGCCATAAGGGTGTTGGCGGTTTAAATATTCAATTAAAAAAAAAACTACGAAACATAAAAAAAATATATTTGTATTTTTAAAAAGTAGAAGCATGGGAATTTTTAAGACTTAAAAATAAGGTAGTCCAAATGGCTTCCCTCGGCTGCTTGACACTCTTGGAACCGAAGTCGCAAATTTTGGAAAACTCGTTGAAAAGTTGTTCTCGGTATTTTGTTACTTTCCTGAATAATGTTCCTCTTCAACTGCTCTAAATTGATGGGATTATTCTCGTAGACTACCGATTTGAGGTAGCCCCATAGAAAATAATCGCATGGAGAGAGATCGGGGCTACGTGGGGGCCATTCAATATCCCCCCTTTTCGAAATGAGTTTTCCAGGAAAACTTGACAAAGTTAAGTCGGTTATTGGCATCATCGGGTTTTATTTCTTGGACTATCTGAATCTTATAAGCCTTCAAATGCAAATCACGTTTTAAAATTCGTCGTAAAGTTGTTCTTTTGACATCCAAAGACTGACTTCTCTTACGTGTTGAATGTTGCGGATTTCGCTGAACTGAAACACGAACACGCTCCACAATGTCGGCTGATCTTGCGGAAACTGGGCGACCACGAACCGTAATTGGTACTGTTGAGCCGGTTGTTTCGAACATTCTGATCCATTTTCGTATCACATTGGCGCTTGAAACTTCACTTAAATCGTGTAAACCGTGTTCATGCCGATACAAACGTCGTGCAGTAATCACTGATTTATTGTTTTCGTAATGCGCTCGGACACTAAATGCACGCTGCACTCCCGTGTATGGCTCCATGGCGACTAAATTTCCAGGAAGCGGCGCAGCGAACAACATATACCCCCGCCACCCCGCACCGCGCGTTACCGAGAAATTGAAGATTTAAACCGCCAATACCCTTATGGCCCACCCTGTATAATTATAAAATACTAGCTGACCCGGCAAACGTTGTTTTGCCTACAAAATGTTAATGTGGTAAAAAAAATTAATTGCAAAAATCTCATCTCCAACGCCATCTATCACTTCAAACAAAACCTTTCAAACCTTCTGGAATACTCTACCAATAATTTAAGACCAAAATGAGCCAAATCGGTCCAACCGTTCTCGAGCTTTAGCGAGACTAACGCACAGCAATTGCTTTTTATATATACCTATATAAGATTAGACCTAACCCTGTTTAATAGCATTTATACCTGTGCTCACAAGGACAAACGACTTAACTCAGATTTAGTTGTTTTGAGCTATTATTAAAATTGTATATAATATCAGAAACATTGAATTGGTACTTGGACGACAAATGGATCTTAATGAAGTTAGCTACAATAGAAAAAAAAAATAAAAAAATATATTTTCACTAATGTTAATATTTAGAGATATTGCATAATTTTTGAAAAATTATTGTTGTGAAAAATAACTATAACTTGTAAACTATATGGAATGTTGAAATATGGATTGGACATAAATATGTCTCTAAATAAGTACGATGACAATCGCCAATAAAGCCGTCTTTGTCCCAATTCAACTTAAGTCGTTTTCTCTTATAAGCACAGGCGTCATCTCGGTTGAACATTATGATCCCTGTCAGATTTTGCGTCTCTCTACTTGTCAAATTTTTCAAGGCTTCATTCATTCATGGCCAACACTATAATATTCATCACAGTCAAAAGTCATAACCATCGATAGCAACAACATTGCCCTACCAACAATTTACGTAACTTTTTTATGTACGTTTGTGCATCGATATGGCTACGTCTAACATGATTTTAATTTGCGTCATTTGTGGCATTTTCCGCTGTCGGTTAAAATGTTAATATCGCTCTCATCGTCGTTGCCATTGCGTGAAAAAGCTCAAAGTACAGTTTTTGTCGTACTTCAATCCGTGTAAGAGTGTAGGTAGTTCCCAGTTGCTGATGCCGTAGTCACTGTCTCGATACAGCTTTTTACGTCACTGTCAGTTGGAGGAACGCACTTCATGCGTACTCATTGTTGGATTGTTATACTTTTATTGGTTTACCAAGAAAAAAGTAATGAAATTTTCCAAAAAAGAGGTGATATGCAGAATGGCAAGAATTTAAGTATTAAGTGAATAAAATGTTTGAGAATGCAGTTTAAAAATTTTTTTAGTTTTCTTTCATATTTACATATGTGGAGGAATTTATTAATGTAATATTTTCATAATATATATACATTTTAAATAGTAACCAACGATAATAGTTTTTTACACTAGTTTTGCAGGATAAGTCCACACCTGGAATTATCTCCCTCAAGGGCTATGAAAAGAAAACAAAAAGGTTGTGTGGCGTAAGAGCTTAAACGAAACTAAGCACTCTGGCGTCGACAATTTCTTCGCCACCTTAGGTAACAAATGTACGCTAGTGTGTACAGGCTGTAATTGAGGCACCAAAAATTCCACACTCTTTATTTCGTCTATTACTTTGCAGCCATTCCAGCCAAAAATTAGGGTTGATGAAGACAACTTCAACAAGAAGTAGCGGAAACGCCATTAATATACTTTAGTATTCCTCAGGCCAGTGTTGAGTCACTGAGATACGAATCCAATATGTACAATTATAGATAAAATTGAATGCTGCAAGGGCAAAGGGCGGAAATTGTTGAGAATGAATAAGTCTTCGGCGTTTTTTCTTTTTCTCAAAAGTTAGTCATTTATAGTGAAAAAAGGGTATAATATGTGCTCTTCGAAATATTAGGTATTCATGATTACTACATTTTTCCATCTTTCTTGTAGCATACGAATACCGTAAGGATAGAAAACTTCATCTTTTTAGGCCATCCAGGAATCGAATCAATTGTTGATTTCTTCATAAAGGGTGTCCTAACAAGAACGCAAGATTTAAATTTAGCGCCATTCGAAGTGTCATTGTTTGACATTTGAACAATTGTTATTGTTTGCTAGTAGAAGGTGCGAGGTTAGTAAAAATGGAACGCTACACGAATGAACAATGCATTCTCATTGTGAAATTGTTTTATCAAAATGGTGAAAGTTTTGCGGCTACAGTTCGCAAATTGCGGTCATTATAATGATCCAAAAGAGTCAACTGTACAGAGATTATTGGATAAATTTGCCAAAACTGGGTCTGTTAGTGATGTAAAGACAACAACGCGCCTTCGACCAAGTCGATCGACGGAAAATGTCGCAGCTGTACGTGATGATGTTGCTCCAACTCCATCCACCTCAATTCGACACCGAGCTCAGCAAATTGGTGTCTCCAAATCCACTATGAATCGACTTTTGACGAAAGATTTGCATCTCCATGCATACAAAGTTCAATTGACTCAGGAACTGAAGCCAGCTGACTATGGACAGCAAAAGGTGTTCGTTAATTGGGTATTGGAGAGACAACATGAAATGCTGATTTAGCCGATTAAATCATCTTCAGTGACGGGGCCCGTTTCCATCTTGATGGCTTCATCAACAGGCAGAATTGTCGCATTTGGGGTGAGGAAAATCCTCGTGTGGTGTTGATTTTGGACTGGAGGACTTTTTTTTTATGAAAATGAGGCATGTCAAGCGCAAACAGTCAATGGTGTTCGGTATCGTGAAATGATAACCAATTTTTTCGTGCCTAGAATTGAAGAAATGAATGTGGAGGGCATGTGGTTTCAACAAGACGGCGCCACATGTCATATAGCCAGAGAAACAATTCAATTCAATTCAATTCAATTTAAATCTTGCGTTCTTGTTGGGACACCCTCTATAATGTGAAGCGCTGACTCAGATGTAGCAAAGGGGCGTGCGACCCTGTGTGTGTTGGGTCTGCTAACAAGTATTAGCTATGTATAAGATCAGGTTTCATTAATCAATGTCACCTAATTGCTTAAGATACAACCCGAATTTGATGTCATCAGATGGTTGCCAGATGATATTACCAGAGAATACTATCGAAGCTAGTGAGCTGTTTGGGAAATTCCATATATGATTATTCTAAAAAAAACCATTGCACGTTTTCAGATTGTACCACATTTGTTTTGTTTCTCTTTCAACAAGTTTTTATTCTATCTGCCTTTTGTTTAATTTTAGTAAGTGAATCCTTTTCTTCCGTCATCTTATAGAGATTTTTCTGGCATTTTTTATGTTACCCCTTGTTTATACTTTACATAAAATTAAAGTGTAACTTTTGTTTGGAGGAAATGGATGCCTTAAAAACGAAACTTGTCGCAGTTACAATGTTTCGCATCGTTGCACAGTGGGTTGAAATCGAAATGAGCGGAAATAAATATGCTTCTTTTGAGAAGCTCATTCGAAAATCCAAGAAATATAAGTGTAAGAATGAAATGTTATCTAATTATTATGTTCTAAAGCTATTATTACTGTTTTCATTATTCAAGTTTTTATTTACATACGTTTGATTTTTGTTTCAAAGATCCATGTAGTTCACGAGTTATGGACATTTTTCCAATCAGCAATTCTATGACAAAACACGTACTAATTTTTCAACAATGACTTAAAAGGGTATAGATTTTTCCCTACTGTTATTTACTTCACTAAACTGCATTTAGTCATCTAGAATTTTGAATTTTTCAAAAGTTGCAACAAATTTCCATAATAGCGATTTCTTCAAAAACGCTGAATACCTCAATGCAATAAATTTAGTTCGGTTAAGCTGTAGACACAGATACTTCTCATACCAGTTGTATTCAAATATTGAAACACGCGGTGGGCACTAATTGAACTACAATAAGAAACTCAAATAATATGTATTTTTTAATTAATTTACTTTTTTTTTTGTTGTATAGAAAATTAAATTTTATTTTATATAGCTAATTGGTTTTGAAGATGATAGACTGTAAATAACCTCCATTGCTCATTCACGCATATGCGACACCTGATCAGAAAATAAGTCATTGCGGCCTGGACAGTTGAAATCGGAATCGCCTCAATTATCGTCTTAATTGCTTCAATTCAGACAAACTCCTTTGGTTTCGTTTCGCACGTCTCTTGCTTGACATAACCCCATAAAAAAGTTTGATGCATTTAGGTTAGGTGACATTGGGGGCCCGTGGAAAGTGGCGTTTTTGGATGGTAATTTGTTTATGAATTTTCGTTGGAGCTCCCCCTATCCATTTGCTGGAACCAAATGAAGTTGAAACGGATACGTCCTCGGCACTATTCTGGGTAAAAGAGACTCCTTCAACATCTTTAGATAACGGTCTTCAGTGACAGTTGGCAATAGCACGATTCGTGCGCCACCTTGTATAACGAAAACAGTAGAGGTCCTAAACGACTCCCACGCGGTACACCTATTTCCCAGTTACGTTACTCTTGGCATTTTCAACCTGTGCAATTTTTTTACAATTTACCAAGTAACTTTTAAAAAGTAATAATTACCGCAAATATTATAAAGGGACAACTTCTCTATTAGTATTGAATCATCGACAAGATCGAAAGCTTTTTTTGGAAAATCTAAGAATAAACCAGCAACACTAGGCAAGCTTTCAATTCAATTTTGCATTCATAACAGCTTCTTCTGTTCCACAGCCTTTCTTGATTCCCAGTTGTTGTCTGTACGTAAAATATTGTCATTATTATTGTTTAGAAAAATAAAAAGTTGCTCGAGTATGTCTTTTGCAAATATTTTATGACAACGGTCTCAAAACTAACCCACATGACGTATAGATGGTGCCAGTAGTTTGGAAAATATTATTTTGGTGAAAAGTGGCAACCTAATAAAACATATGTTTTAAGTTTTAAGGCGTCACGTTATTTACTATTTTTATTGGAGTCATCAAAACAAAAGATCTCAGAGAATTTTTAAACATAGAAAAAATTGGTCAACGTTATATAATTTAATATTTCCATTTGAAAGGTTTCAGTTCAACCAATATTAAAGCCGAGCTAGATTCTACTCTGGAGGGTCTGCTTCTTCAGTAACGATTGTAAAATATTGGTTAGTAGAGTTGAAACTCGTAAGGCCTCGAGTTGTCAAGACGAACACTGTAGTAGTTGGGCAATTGAGGCGTCCACGCCAGACACGGTTAAGAAAATTTACAAATTGGTATTGGATGATCGTCGGCTGAAGGCGCGTGAGCTATCTGAAATGATAGGCATTTCAAAAAGTGCTATACATCGTATTTTGACCGAAGATTTGAAGATGAGAAAACTGTGCTCAAGGTGGGTGTCGCGTTTGCTTTCAATAGAGCAAAAACAGCGTCGTGAAAATGTTTCAGTACAATGTCTGTCGATGTTTCACCGCAGTAAAGCCGAATTTTTGCGTCTACTTATAACCATGGATGAGACATGGGTCCACCACTTCATATCTGAGACAAGTCAAAGCAGTGGACTGGAATGGGAGAATCGTGTCGAAATAAGGCGAAGACGGTTCCACCTGCAGGCAAAGTCATGGCGTCTATTTTTTGGCAAGCCCATGGGATTATTTTTATTGACTATCTTCAGGAAGAAAAACCCGTCAACGGCGATTATTATGCTAATTTATTGCAGCGTTTAGGTGATTAAATTATGGAAAAAACCGCATTTGTCGAAAAAGGAAGTGTAGTTTCATCCAGTTCATACATCCACTATTGCAATGGCCAAAATTAATAAATTAAAGTTCCAATTGCTACATCAGGCACCTTATTCAACAAATTTACCTCCCTCGGACTGTTCTTTATTTCCACACTTGAAAAAATTGCTTGGTGGTAAAAGATTTGTTGATTGATGGTTCTTTTAAGAAGTTTGACAGTTTTTACTAAGTATAAACAGGGTGTAGAAGCTATTGAATATCACTTAAAAAAGTGTATCGAGCTAAAATGAGATTATGTTGAAAAATAAAGAAATTTTTTCTCAACTTGTTTGTGCCTTCTTTGTTTGGTCGCAACCATATCCTCGTATTCACAATTAAAAGAATGGTCGAAAATGCTCAACACTAAATATATTGCTAATTTTAGGAATTGACACAATTTAACTTATTTTAAGGCTAAATAAATTTCTGTTCGCAGTAGCTTATTAAAAATAAAGGGTGTCCCAACCAAAACGCAAGATTTAAATTTTAAATAAAACACAGATATTGTTTCTCTGGCTGTATTGACGCCGTCTTGTTGAAACCACATGCCCTCCACATGCATTTCTTCAATTCTAGGCACGAAAAAACTGGTTATCATTTCACGAACACCATTGACTGTTTGCGCTTGAAGTGCCTCATTTTCATAAAAAAAGGTCCAATGATTCCTCCAGCCCAAAATCCACACCACACAGTGACACGTAGAGGATGCATTTGCTTCTCGTGAATCACTCGAAGATTTTCCTCACTCCAAATGCGACAATTCTGCCTATTGACGAAGCCATCAAGATGAAAATGGACCTCGTTACTGAAGATGATTTTATCGGCAAAATCAGCATTTTCATATTGTCTCTCCAATACCCAATTAACGAACTCACTTCGCTGTCCATGGTCAGCTGACTTCAGTTCCTGAGTCAATTAAACTTTATATGCATGAAGATGCAAATCTTTCGTCAAAATTCGCTGCATAGTGGAGATTTGGAGACACCAATTTGCTGAGCTCGGTGTCGAATTGAGGTGGACGAAGTTTAAGCGACATCATCACGTAAATCTGCGTTGTTGTCTTTACATCACTATCAGACCCAGTTTTGGCAAATTTATCTACCATAAATCTCTTTACAGTTGACTCTTTTGGAACATTATTGTGACTCCAAATTGATGGCAATATGCGAACTGTAGCCGCAAAACTTTCACCATTTTGGTAAAATAATTTCACAATGAGAATGCGTTGTTCATTCGAGTTGCGCTCCATTTTTACTAACCTCGTACCTTCGACTAGCAAACAATAACAATTGTTCAAATGTCAAACAATGACACTTCAAATGGCGCCAAATTTAAATCTTGCGTTCTTGTTGGAACATCCTTTATATTGGCAATTCTAGGAATTGACACAATTAAACTTATTTTAAGGCTTTCCGGATAAATTTCTGTTCGCAGTAGCTTATTAAAAATATATACTAAAAACAGACGATGTTATATCGTTGCACTCAAATGGAGATGCATTTTGCTTAATGTTTTTAATGATATCGTTAATATCGTCCTTTGATATCGATCGTAGAGAAAATTTACTTTTCATTTAACATAACGTTCTTAGCATATTGTAGTTGTCTCCTGAACTTGTAATTAGTTCCTGTCGTTCTGTGTTCTCTATTGATGTAGTGAAATAATCATTAAAACTATTAGGCTTTTTTTGATCAGCTGCAATTCTCTCTCCTAACCCAGAAACAATATTAATTCCATGTTTTACACTCCGGTCCAAAATTCAATTTTAAATTCTTTGTGGATCTTTTTTCTTGTTCGATAAATTATTATATCATAATAATATTTATCTCTTGATATTTTATGGGCAATTTTAATAATTTTGTTAGCATAATAAAAGAAATGTTGCTATTTCCAGCTTAGTATTTAGGCATGTCCTATAAATCAACTACGCCTATATAATTTTTCATTCAGATAGAATCAGCCATTCAAATTTTATAGTTTTATTCTCACTTTTTCGCAATTTTATTCCACAGTGTTCTGCTTTAATAGCATGACTTGATACTAAATCGCGGGCATACTCCAGCCAGTGTTCAGTGATCATAAAAAAAAACAACCATGTTGTTTGAATGCATCTTCTACACTGCAATTGTAACTACTAAGGAAGACGTTTACTTTGCACTTTATAGCAACAGCATCAGTTGGTGCTCTAGGCTTACATTATTGCCTGGTTGTTTGCCTGCCTGCCTCACTGGCTGATTGCAACGATTCTTGTTGTTTTGGGATTTTTAATTCTTTTTTTTTTACTTTCCAGCAAATTGCCGCAGCATTTTATACTTGCCTTTACTTAGCTGATAACAACCGCTTATGCTTGTATGACTTCTATAGCGTCGCGGGAATATTGTTGGCAATTAAATGAAATTATTGCAATTTTGGCGTCCATATTGTCTTAAGTGCCAGTCAGCGAGATGATAGCGGAAGACTCTGAAGGAGCAGCAACAATATCGTTTCTACATAACGCAACTGTGATGGCGTTTATTTTTAGTCGTGGATTAAACTGGAGTGATTGGTATGGGGAAATACGTGTTTTCTCTATTGTTGTGTTATTGGCAAACGTCTTTTTAGCTTCCAGTTATATGTTATTAAATTAAAGATGCAAATACAACTAGTTCTCTTGACTAAGGAAGTTATAAAAAGTTATAAGATGTAGTAATAAAAAATCATTATTTTACATGACATTGAAAGCTCTATTTAGCATACTTAAGATGATCTGATTTAAATTAAACATGCCTCGTTTGGTTCAATAAATTCTTCGCATTTTGATTGTCTCACTAACTCTTTGCACCATTATTTTTTCCAGTACTTTTCCAAGCACTGAAGGCAGGCTAATATCCCTGTAATTGCTCCGGATCTTGTCGGGCGACTTCAAAAGTACAATGACCCTGAATGTTTGCCACTGATGCGGAAAACAGCCAGCATGTACACAATGCCTGTACAAAGTCTTTAGGTAGTTCGGAATAGCCTTCCAAATGATTTTACACATATCTCCGGTTATGCCGTCCATACCATGTGACTTCCGCGATCTAACGGACGTTATATAGGTACTTTTCACGATCTCAGCTCTTTCCAATTTTGGTATGCCGACGGAGATGGGGCCAGAGTCTCCTCAACAAAGCCTGAACGCAATCCACCCAGGAAGTCAGGATGGTATCACCATCCTTTACTCCTGAGACTGGCACGTTCATTCCCTTTCCCTTACAGATGCGGTAGAGATGCCTCTAGGAATCATCTCGATGCCGAGTAGCAAACTCCCGTCACTCTGGCTCCCTAACGTCTGTAAGTGTCAAAGCAACAACTTACCCACTACAACTCGCTATAACAAGTTGTTTTCCGTTGCAATCGCAGTGCCGCCGCATCTGGACGATACCTTTTTTCAGGCGACGCAATTGATAGTGCATGTGGCCATAGGTAAACAGTTCATAGGAGATCATTCACTGTCAATATCGCTAAACACATAGTAAAACTTTCCTGACTGTTAATCCTATTCGACTACGGCCGTTTTCACTTTATGTTGTCGTAATGGACGCACCTTTCATGATCAGTCATCATCCGCTTCAGAAATGGGTCGATCAGAATGGGCCGAGTCATCAGTGATTCGCAGACATCGATCTTCTTTTTGTATTCAATCTTATTCAAGTGGTTCTATAGTGCTCATGTGATGGTTGGACTTGATGATTTACGATATTCTGTTGACATATTCGACCAGTGCTGCCGCTAGAGAAAAATTGAGTGAAGTAGATTTTGGAAAAAAGTGGAGTAGATTGAATAAAATTGAAGTAGTATACATTTTTGAAAACAAAACAATATAATTTATTTTATTTAATAAGAAAAACAAAAAAAAAAAAAATAAAATGACATTTCATTTTAAATATAAATACAAGTAATAAAATAAACATACATATAATAATATAAATCACATTTCGTTACTATGATAAGTACATATATGTATACAAATATGTTAAAATAATTTTAAATTTTAATTGGTCTTAATTTTTTGGTATTTATTTATGATTTCCTGGGGTGGAACCCAGTTTTCAAATTCAAATTCTGACACTACTTCTTTAATTAGAAGTATAGAACTCACTGTTTCTACGTTAAGACAATTTCGGATAGCCGTTTTATTTAATTTTATTTGGGAGAATACACGCTCCGTGGAAGCACTGCTATGAGGCAAGCAAAGTAAAGAACTTATAAATTGCCGCAAATGTGGATACATGTGCTTTCCTAAACTAATTTTTACTTTAAAAACATTTTGCCAAAACATTTCAAGAGTCATCTCTTCCTCGGAAAATGCATGTAATAATAAAAGTCTCCATTCTTCATTAATATCTTCAATGTTCATATTTCCAACGAGATTAGGGAATATATTAATAAGTGGCACAAGGCTTGGCCCTAACGATAATGGATCAATTATTTGTGAATTATTTGTGAAGTGAAGCAGATTTTCGGAAGAAGGAGTGACGAAGTAAATTTTGTGAAAATGAAGCAAAATACTTCGATTGAAGTAGTAGCGGCAGCACTGTATTCGACTATTGGCCTTCCAAAGCGTGGTGCATGTTTCACATTAAAATTACCGAAATGAAATCGACGAAATCAAAATTGCCCTTGACTGATTGTTGCAGCATTAGCACCATAACCATTGTCCACATTTTCAGTAGACTGGCTTAAGTTTTCAGCTTTATGGAAGAAAAACTGTGAAATATTGGTTATTTTATCTTTACTGATGTTGAATTGTTGATGCACTCTCAAACAATTTTCGGTCAAGCAATCACAAAACTGTCTGAGTAGTTTTGTGAGTATGAAATCTTACCTTTCTAACGCCATCTAGAGCAAAACGATCGCACTGATACAATGCGAGATACAGGTTACTGAAGCCATCTGCTGGAAAAAATAGTGGATTTCTTTTCTTTTTTTCTTTTATATGTGTGGAGTTAGCTTTGCAGCAGATTTGATTTGTTAATCTTCAATAGTGTGCACTTGGAATCCACAGAGCATATTTATTTTTCTTTACATATCCGGCCATCCATTGAATGTACCCTGTATTTCTGATAAAAATAAAATGATAATCATGGTCTCCTTCCTCCACTAACAAAATACTTACAAATATTTCGGAGTACATAGTACATACATACATACATATAAACAATTTAAGAAGTATAAATTTCACAAAAATCTATAAAAGAAATTGTTACAACTGGCGCAATTGCTTTGCTATGAAAAACCGCCCTTAGGTAGTCCTGTGAAGGAAAGAATGCTGCATGCATGGCAACGCTGCAGCCAAATGTAACGCGTGTTGTGGGGGTATGCTTTAAAGGGAAGAGGGACACACTGAATTTTTACGTTGAAGAAACGGTTGTGGAAATGATGTGAGGAAAGGGTATAAAAAAAGTGTAGGGATAGAGGAGAAGACCAAAAATTCTACTAAAAAGTTAAAAGTAGAGGTTAAGGAGCAGGGTTTCACACGTGTAAGGGCAGCGATATTAATTTGGTCACAGATATGCAATTATTGAGATGTGTTCCTGTAAGCAAATAGCTCCACAAGTAAAGAAATCACGTCAATTCTCGTCAAAGCCATAGATTGCATAGAACCGAACAAAAACGAGATCAGAATAGCAGTATCACGGCTAAAGAACAACAAAAATTGCGAGTGCTGATGTCCAGCTGTTAATAATCTGTATGCATCAGTTATTAACACAATTTGGCACGACGATTTCCCGATGATTGGAATCGAAGCAATATCAGTTTTTTGCACATCGCCTCTAAGATTCTATCGAGTGCCAAACGTGAAAGGCTAAAGTCTATTTTAACAAACAAAACATTCTCCGCTGTTTTACAAAAGAAGTATCACCAATAAGTTATGGTTGAAATGGTTATGTATGAAAAGTCGTATTGTAAGGTTGAACATCTGGCAACATCATAACCGTGAAATATCGATTTTATATCGTCATCATATATCTTTTTTTGCGAAAATTTAATTAAGATTTAAGTCGTATAAAATTCATATGTAGAAATTTGAACTAATTCTTTAATTTGAAGAAATATGAAACTGAGGCTTATTACCCATTGCCTGTAGAAGCATAAGGCGGCTAACTGCTTTAAGCGGGAAAAGTCGTCTTGAGGAGTTTTAAAAATTGAAAAACGATGAGTTTGGGATTGAAGATAAGGAACGTGTAGTAGAAGATCGACAGCGTTGGAAGACGGGGATTTGAAAATGTTACTAAAGGAAGATTTTTAAGGAGTGAGTCAACAAGTAATACCATATCATTTAAAATCGTTGGGAATGTTTCAAAAAGGAATAGAAGTTGGTTCCATATGAACTATATTGACGTAGAAATGTTGAACGCCGATTTTGCACGTATAAAATGCTGTTTTCTTGGCATAAACGAAATTAGATGTCCATTAATAACGAAAAAAGGATCCACAACGATAACCCAAAGAAAGGGAAATCAAGACAGTCGAAAATTGATAGAAAAAACATTCATGTTGTGTATTTGGTGGGATGAACTTAGCGCCATGTGGTATAAGTTCCTCAAAGCGAGCGAAACCAATACTAGAGCTCTCTTCCGACCACAACTGATGAGATTGAGCCGAGAACTTAAGGAAAAACGCAACCACTACTACTCAAGACATGATAAGGCGCCGGTCAAAACCAACTTAGAAACACTCAATTGAGAAGTCCTCTCCACCAACCGCATTCATCAGACATTGCCCCTTCTGATTATCTGATTCTTCCGATAGATGACATGTGGGCTGCCTGAGTACTGCTTAACATCTAATGAAAAACCCAAAAATTGTATCGATTCCTGAATGATCTCAAAAATGAAGTTTTCCATCGATGCTGTTTTCGTATATTACCAGATAGATGGGAAATAGTAATGGCTAGCGATAGATATTACTCTGAAGGACACATATTGTACCGTTTTTTACACAGTAAATAAATAATTTTTGGTAAAAAAGGCCGAAGACTTATTTGTACTCTCAATAGTTTTTCGAACCACTTTGATAGCTATTTTTAGAAGTGTAGTTTTTAGTTTCATTTTGAATATTACAATAAATCTAGAAATAATGCTGTTTAAAAACATGACTGGATTTTCTAAAAAAAACATGGCAAATTTGTTCGACAAACGCGCTGGGACTAAGTTTGTTTGCACGAAACTGACTGAGCGACATCAACTATGATTTGTGTTCAGTTCATATTTAAAATTTTTTTGTTTTTCATGTGAGTTCTTTTTTTTCTTTTTTCTTTCGTTCAATAACAAAATTTGACTACATTTCGTTTGAATCAATCATTAATCCACATCGTCAAAATCTAAATACTGCTAAAAAGACTTTTAAAGTTTCATGCGTAGGACTACTATTGATAATTTTTTAATATTTTTTAGCTCCATTTATTTCAGAACAAAGTAATTTGTATTAGTTTCCACAATATTCCGTGCAAGAATTTATATCAGCCTCTGCTCAAAATACTAGTCGAACTTATAGTTAAAAAAATGCTAAAGAAACTGCCTTTCAATTTTTCACGATCTGCGATTATTTTTTGTTTGTTTTTATATTTTGCCCCTTTAATATTACTCCCTCATTTTTTGTTTGTTTGTCACTTGCACGACAGTTTTCCCAATTCTCTTAAAATATTTTGCTAGTTTTTGATAATCGGAAAAATACACATTAATCATTATACGTCGGTTGTGCTTTTCATTGACGTAAGCAAAACAAATTCCAATTTAGCAGCACTCTACGTTCGTTGTCACCTCTCTCGCTCCCTCTTCCCTTCCTCTGTTCTTCGCACATTGACAACTGTCGCCGGACGATGCATGTCCTTTTAGTTGTCATTTGCCGAATCTTTTGTTTACAAAACAACAACTGGGTGAGACAATTGGGGAGTAGGAAAGAGAGTAAACCACTTAAATGCCCACGAACAAATTATAAAAGAAAACAAGCAGATTATAAGAGAGATGTCATAACGAACTGACACGAACCAAGAGAAGTGCGAATATAACAAAAAAAAAAAAAAAATGAGAAGAAAATTAATGATTAGGAAATCAAACCGAAATCGTAACCGTAACCTTTATCCAAAATATAAGATTGAATCGAATCCGCAGTTAAAGGAACAAATAGAGCAAAAAAAAAAGAACAAAGAATAAACAAAGAAGGATAACCCTCAACCTTTATTCTGAAGGTGGAATAACCAAAACTAGAGATGTGCGATTAATCACTTAATCAAACTTGTTAATTAACTGAAATTTCGTGGATTTGTATATGGGAACAATACGAATAAGAAACATCCATCCACGGAGCATATTTTTATGTAGTAAAACTTTTTGAGCGGCACACAATTTTTTTTAAATTTTGTTGATTAATCCATATTTCAAATAGTCAGACAATTCAGATCTACGATTAATCAAATAATTAGAATTTTGAGTTAATCAGATTTGAATAATTTATTCGAAATTTCGAGATTTTGTACATGGGAATAATAAGGAAGAAACATCCACGGAGCATTTTTTTGTAATACGTAGTAAAACTTTTTGAGCGGCAATATTGTTAAATTTTGATTATTCAATTGTACGATTAACCAATTAATACCGAATTTTGAACAATCAAAATAACGGTTAATAGATTAATCGCAAATATTATTAATCCAAATGCGTGATTATTTAATTAATTGATTAATACGGGGTTTGGTTCAACGGGTTGATTAATTGATCAATTATTCGCACATACGAGGTGTGATCAAAATATAACCGTTATTTTAGGTTTTATTTAAAAAGTATTTATTTATTCATCAATTCCTATTTTATTTCCTTCAAAGTAGTCTCCCTCAGATATAATACACTTGTGCCAGCGTTTCTTCTAATCGTCGAAACAGTTCTAAAACGCGCTTTTTTGTATCGCCAACAGCTCCTGTTTCGATTTTTCTTTTATCTCCTCAATCGTAGCAAAACGCTTTCCTTTCATCGGTGTCTTCACTTTTGGGAAGAGGAAAAAGTCAGCGGGGGCCAAGTCCGGTGAATACGGTGATTGAGGCATAATTGCGGTTTTGTTTTTGGCCAAAAACTCACGCACAAGCATCAATGTGTGAGCTGGTGCTTTATCATGGTGGAAAATTCATGATTGGTTTTTCCACAATTCTGTGCGTCTCTGACGAATTGCTTCGCGTAAACGGCGCATAACTTCAAGGTAATTCCTTATTGACCGTACGACCTTGTGGCAAGAATTCATGATGCACCACGCCATTGCTATCGAAGAAAACAGTGAGCAAAACCTTCACATTTGACGAACTTGACGTGATTTTTTCGGTCTTGGTTCTTCTGGACGCTTCCATTGGGATGATTGGGCTTTGGTTTTAATGTCATAGCCATACACCCATGATTCGTCACCAGTTATGACCTTTTTGAGGAAATCTGGATCGCCGTTAACGACGTTCAACAGCTCCTGAGCGATGTCCATGCGACGTTGTTTTTGCTCAAAATTTAGCAATTTTGGAACGTTTCATGCCTAAAACATCCGTAAAAATTGCTTGGCATGAGCCGAACGATATGCCATCATCTTCAGCAACCTCTCTAATAGCGATTCGACGATTATCCAAAATCATTTTCTTCACTGCTTCAATGTTTTCATCAGTTGTTGACGTGCTCGGGCGATCAGGACCAGTATCGATCAGCATCTTCATTGACATCTTATCGGCCTTCCTTAAACCGGTTATACCACAATTGAACTTGTGTTCTGCTCATAGTAGACGCACCAAACGCCACAGTCCACATTTCAAATGTCCTTGCACATTTAATTTCATTTTTTACACAAAACTTAATACAGTTTCTTTGATCCATTTTTTCGAATAGTTAAAAATCGAAGAGCACACCAAAACACGACTAACCTTTTTATCTGTCAAAAACAAATTGACAATCCAAAATGGCTGATATTGTCAACATATATAACAGACATGTGTACCAACATAGCAGAAAAAAAATGCTAAAATCGAACATACGTAACTCACGAAACTTGGAAAAACCGTTTTTTTATCACACCTCGTACCTAATCAAAATTTCTTTATTTCTACCAGGGGCTTTAATAAAAATTCATTTTCATTTCGGTTTTGATTTTGTATATTTATTTAAAAAGTACACTGGAAATTTGCTTCTGTTCGAAACATCCATCCACTTCATATAATTCAATTTCTTTCTAAAAACATAATAAAATGTAATAACATATATTTTGATTCGAGAATTTGAAACGAAATTATGGTTTTGTGCAATTTCGATTCTTAATCTGAATCAGAACTGAGACCTTTCTTGGCAAATAAAAATAATTGGCGCCTATTTGCAAAAGGTATAAATGATTCGTGTAATTTATTTTTTCAATTTACAATAACAATCTATGAGTCTTCACTGTTATTGAAAACTCTTGTTCATTTTTTGGATTGAAAATTTTCAAATGAAATATAAATCAAAACAAAATGTTTCATAAACTGCAGCAGAATTAAAAAATTTTCTAATTGTATTTCGGGCGTATGAATGAAGATTGTTTTTAGTTTCACTTTGGAGGTACGAAACAGAAACAAAACATAACACAAAAAAAAAGAAAGCATAACGCACAAAACATAGAACACAAACAATTTTTCATTCATTCCGATTTATTGTATCGCTTTCAAAGTGGGCTCCTCTGAAATAGTAAATTTATTTCAATGAATAATCCCATCATCAAACCATTGTTTCGGAAAGATTCTCAGTATCGCAAATTCCCTTTTTTGTCCTTTATCGACTGATCACGGGCGC
>JAHXMU010025634.1:0-15205 GCA_019455685.1 Philornis downsi | reverse complement strand
ATGCAGTAGCCTAAACTAGTTTTTGTTCACTAATTTTCTTTTTTTTTTATTGAAATTTGTGTGAAAAATGTGAACTTTTATGTGGCCATACTAATGATTACTTCTTTGCTGAGTAAAAAAAAAATATTGCCAGAGAACGCAATTTTGCCCTTGCTCTATAATAAGAATGTAAAGAATATGATATTTATTCAGAAACCATGAGTATTTCAACCGATTAAAAATTTCAGATGTACAAACATTTATCATTAAAAAAAGTAGTCGAAATAAAAGCTACGAGCTACGTGGAATCTTTGCGAGAAGAATAAGAATAAGAAGCATTGAAGATCTTTTTTCAATTTAGTAAACAATGTTTAAACACATTTAATGTAATCGTTTAAAATAATGTCAAAATAAAACAAAGCTATTCTAAGGATTTTCGGTCCACTCTTACAAGGCGACAGTTTCATACAGAATACGAATCCCTGCCAAAGGATAAGGCATTTATCGGAAATGAACATAAAAGTGAGATTTTCGAGCTAAAGAGAGGATAAATGTTGTACTTTTTGCTCACACTTGTCATTCATTACACAGGGGTTATCACTTTTCGCTTTCAAAAATAAAGTAAAATAAATCACACATAAAGCTATGATTTCTATGAAACTTGTATTTTATTATAATGTTTGGAACTTGCCATTATGTACGAAATAAAATAGCCGCCTCTGGGTTGGTTGCAGCTGTAGATCCTTTCGAGGTAGTTTTCAACCACTTTTTCGCACATTTCGAGCGGTATCTCAGTAATAACTTGACGAATGTTGGTTTTCAAATGCTCCAACGTTTAGCGATTATAGACGCAAGTACGGTTTTTGACGTAGCCTCACAAAAAAAAGTCTAACGGCGTCAAAGTGACTTTGGTGGCCAATTGATATCGCCAATACGTGAAATTATGCTTTCAGGAAGCTCCTCATGACATAAAGCCAAAAGTGGTAGTGTGGTGTGGCTCGTGCCATCGTCTTGTTGAAACTATATTTCGTCCAGTTCATAATCTTCAATTGCAGGCCAAAAAAAGCCGGTTATAATATGGCCATAGCGCTCTGAATTGTAATTTGGATTAACCGCCACACTTTCACTAACAGAAGCGATGTTTTCGCCAGTGCATACATTGCGATGATGCACAGGCCTGACCACATCTAACGCTTTCAGTCTCTTTAATTATGACAACCATAATCACCCCGTAATGCACAAAAAATGTTCACTTTGAATCGCCACTTTTGTAGTAAGTTTTAACTATTTTTACGCGTTGTTCGATTGTTAAACGACCCATATTCGTAAATGGCAAATCTTTTACTAAATAAATAACACTTCAGATAACAGGTATTTAACAGCTGATAGCTTTGTCAAACCGGCGGTTTTAAAACCAATAAATGGATAACTATGTATTTGTAGCAATTAATTATACTTTTTTAAATATTCGTAAAAAATAGCCGATGCAAGCATATATATCCGTCCATCATAATCGTAATCATAATCATAATCATAGTCATAGTCATAGTCATAGTCATAGTCACATTCCGCCGCTGCACATAAAATTTGACTTTTTTAAGAACTTTAGCAAGGCTCTGGCAAAGATGGTGCAGAATGTTTGTTAGCGGTTTCTAATAAAATTCCATATGCTAAAATCAAAGAAGGCATATTTGTTGGCTCTCAGATCAGGAAGCTATTGAATGATGACAATTTTTCACAATGTTTATTAGAGAAAGAATATGTGGTCTGCAAATCTTCCAAGAGCATCGTGAACAATTTTCTAGACTGAAAACTACAGACAAATTGTTGCTGAATTATTGAAAAATAATCGCGAATTAGGTGCATTCGTGCACCTAATGCACGTCACTCAAAATGCATTTTCTTCATTCGGATTAACATTTTTCCACAAACCCCAGGTGTGGTGAGCGACGAACAACGGGAGCGTGCTTACCAAAATTTAATGAAAATTAAAAGAAATTATCAAGGATTTTGGGACAAAAGCATGCTGAAAGACTCTTGTTGGACTCTAGTATGTGAAACCGAACCAACAAAACACAAACGACATCCAAATAAAGACGCCATTCACTATTGAAAGTTCATTGATTTTTAAATAAACTAATGATTTTATATATATGTATATATATGTATATATATATGTATATAAAACGAATAAAAACAATTTTTTGTAACTCGAAAATCTGACGTGATAGAGAAAACCAATTAAAGATTCGAATTTAGCTCACCAAATTACCTTGGGAAAGATATTTGGTTGCTCCAGACCAAAACCTTGTTGGCATTTAGCGAAACAGAAAGTGTTGTTTCATCAGGACAATGCTTCAGTTCACGCATTCACTATTGTGATGGCAAAAATTAATGAATTAAAGTTCGAATTGCCTCATTACACGGCTTATTCGCCAGATTTAGCACACTCGAACTATTTGTTATTTCTAGACTTGAAAAAATGGGTCGGTGGTACAAGATTTGCCAACAGTAAAGAGGTGGCTGTGGTGGTCTGCGGTTCATAACTATTTTAAGAAGTTTAAGGATTCTTACTAGAAACTATTGAATATCGCTGGAAAAAGTTTATCGAACTAAAAGGAGATTATATAAAGAAAAATTTCCCCAACTTTTTTGTGTCTTCTTTGTTAGATCGGATAGTTTCGTTGTTGCCAGCTAGTTAAGTGATTAAACTGTTATACGCTGTACTAGGAATAACTACAGGACCAAATACATAAAATTCAACAAATTCATTTCCTTGCAAACAGTTTTGGAGAAACAAATTTAGATTACAAATTCATTTGCTTCAAAAATATATGAAAATATGTACTTTAATTCAGTAAATAATATCAACTGCGTTAACGAATTTCGAAAAAAATCAATTTTTACCGCGTAATTATTTCTAGAAAGAGAATATGGTTCCCAACTTTCAAGATTCTAACTCTAGTCATTCGAATTGAGCTTGTTCCTTTTTATCCTCAAAAGAATGAATTTAGAATAATCCCTTACGTACTCTATAGGGCTCGTGGTGAAATATTGTGGAACGAAATTTCTAAGATATTGTACGATATTACGTAATGTCTCAACGGATTTCAAGGTGTTTAAGGTGTCTCTGATTTGTCCTACTGATAAAATGCTTAACATATATCATTGCTTGTTCATTGGATTCAACAGAAAGATTTGCAAATAATATTTAAATCCTTTTTTAGACTAAAAATAAGGAAATCTAACAATGTCTATAACAACTATTCGGCTTCTATACTTTTGAGTGAGCTCATGCATTCAACACACGTTTTTATATAGGGAATGACTTCAAACTGCATGGCTGCAAAATGCTGTAATTGTTAACTAATTCAACTTCCTGGGGGATACATTTTGTATATAATAGTAGGTAAAGACATAAATAAGTTTTATTAATGATCTATTAATCTGATTATCAATTCCAAACATGAGTATTCTAGTTTACGCTTGAATGTCACACACATTTAATTCCATGCGATGCGTCAAAAAATGTGCTTATAAAATTCCCTCAGCCATTTATTGAACGGAAGCAACTTGGAGACAAATATGCGATTTTGGATTTATTACAACATTATTGTAGATTATCCGCAATGCAATTGTGGCAATCAAGTGGTAGCGCATACTTGCTACCAGTTGGAATCCTAAAGCGTATTACGAGAGTAGCTCTCCAAATGCTTCTACATTTGCGGCACTTGTGTTCGAAGAAGCCGATCAGCACTAAATTTGACTTTTTTGACCCACAAATAATGGGCAACTTTCCCACAAGCTATAAAAATGCATTAATATAGGATTACTCATTTTTCAGTTTTAAAAAGTAAAGTTAAATGAAACACACATAAAGTCATGATTTCGATGAAACTTTTATTTCATGGACCTTACCATTACCATATACCATAAAATGTCATTTAAATTACCGCTTCTGGATGCTTTAGAGGTAGTTTTCGAAAAAAATACGGCCCAATGACACCTCCAGACCATAATGCGCATCAA
Source organism: Philornis downsi (assembly GCA_019455685.1). Lineage (NCBI taxonomy): Eukaryota > Metazoa > Arthropoda > Insecta > Diptera > Muscidae > Philornis > Philornis downsi. The sequence goes on along the minus strand of JAHXMU010025634.1, from coordinate 11,197 downwards.
ATAATCACTTTTTCCGGATGCAATGGCTCTTCTGGGTTCTCCGAGCCCTATATGCGACAACTTTGCTTGTTGATGTAACTACTGAGTGAGAAATGAGCTTCATCGCTGAAAGAAATTTTGTTCGATTAAAAGCCCACGTTTGAATCACCACTTTTGCAGTAAGTTTTAACTATTTTTACGCGTTCTTCGGTTCCTAAACGATACATATTCGTAAAAAACTTTTCACTATTTATTTAGTGAAAATAGGTATTTATTAGCTTTTATCGCTTATGTTTCAAAAACCAAAAATTGAACAGTTAATCGTTTTTTTTTCGAAATATCCAAACTCGCATTTCCAACTGACCTTGGTTACTCGAAAAATAATCACGAACTTTCCTTCCCTTCTGTCTTTTATTTTCTAAGTCTCTTTTTTAAAATGCTGTTTGCGGAATATTTTCACAAAGATTTGTATTTCCTACCTCCAAATGGGGCTGCATTAAACATCAATTATCGTTAGGAAAATACAACACCCTCAAGAGAAGTTCCTTAATTTTAATTTGGAAAGATATTTAAAGAAATAAACTTAAGGTGTTAATAAACTTAAGGTATTAATCGCAAAATTAGTGAGAAAATCGAAGCGAGTACTTGGTACGGTCTGATTTTCTGGGCATGCAATACTTTAAGACAATTACTCAAGATTGTACAAACGATACAACATTGTACAATCAGTACAGATTTACATAACGGGTTATCCATTTAGTGATTTCAAAACCGCCAGTCTGGCAAGGCTGTCAGTTGTTAAATGCCTGTCATCTGAAGTGTTATTTATTTAGTAAAAGGTAACGGAAACAAATGTAAAACAATTTGCACCGTGGTTAAAGATAACAGGAAAGGTATAATGACGATGCTTTTAACAAAGCAATACTATATGGTAAATCTATACGCAACAGGAACCAATTCCAATTCCAACATTTAACAAATTTCTTTGATATTTTACAGCGTAATATGTGGATATTTTTAAACAATAGTGGTAGCTTCGCGGTCCATAATCCTGGTACATTTAATGTCTAATACTGAATGAGCTTTAAGGAAAGCAATACTATATTGTTAATATGCGAGTATATGCAACATGAACCTCAAAAGCATCCTTTACTTTCAGCTTCAAATAAAATTTCAATTCCAATATTTGACAAATTTGTTTGATATTTTACAGTCCGTTAATCTGTTAGGTCTTTGTAAACAATAATGGTAGCTTTGCGGTCCATAATCCTATTACATTTAATGTCTAATACAGAATGAGCTATAATGGACGAATAACTTCAGCCATTCACTACAATTTTTGTTTATTCACAAGAAATCTGCATATAAAACTATATGCGTTAATAGAAGGCACATCTTTCTGAAATACTTAAAAACAGAAAGCTGCTTTCAGTGCCAAGGTTGTCGTAATCTTAAATTTTTTAAAATTCAACATCCTTTGAAAATAATTTCCAATCGCTTTAAATAAAAATATTTCAATGAAATATCTCTGCATTTCTATTATGCGTCATTTTTTATTTTGTCGAATAATAATTTTGATGGCAACGTAAAGGATCTTCATATAAAAATATTAATGGCAGCGAACCGAGTCAAGGCTTTTATGCAGTCTTTAAAGGTAACGGCTCGTTTTATGGTTCGAAAATTGTTTGCAGCTCTACAAAAGTCGGTAGCTATTATTTAAATGAAAAGTATGTTGAATAACGTTTAGTATCCAATTGGAAAAGTATTTAATTTGTTGTGCATTCAAAAGTAAAGATATTTTATACTTCCACCCAATTGAAAAATATTCGAAAACACCAAAATTTGCTTATTATATGGCAGTTTCAATATGAAGTTGAGCACAATTATGAAATATTTGGTGCATAACGGCAAGGATTTCCTATACGTTTTTCGGGTTTTTTTTAATTTTGCGAAAACACCACCAAAATGCTTTAAAAAAAAGTGAACAACTTTGGGAAGACATCAGGAATCTTTCACATTTCACAAGTGACACTCACACATATACACCTATAATATCTGATGCTTCAAATAGCGCATTATTTTGTTATTATTATTACTACAAATTAAAATAAAAGCTATTATTGTTTATAGTACAGAGATCATTTATTTCTAAAGTTCACATATTGAGCGATTTTGAAATCACAATGCGAATAACTTCGCAGTGGATCTACGTGCCTCTAGCGCCATCTAGAGCTATCTTCATTGTAACATTTCCCATTCAAGTTGTCAGTTTGTTGTCTCTTGTTTTAATCACAGGCGAGAATTAAACAAATCCCTTATTTGAGCTGGAAAACTTTTCCGCTAGGGGAAGACGTGAATAATGAAAAATACGATATCGTTGCGGCTCTCAAAGCATACCGGCTACAATCAAAACGGTGCAAAATCCACTCAATTTGGGTACAATTTGCTCTCAAAGCACATTGTCTTTATACATTTAATAGATTTTCATATAATTTGTGAGAATATAGATAAAAACATGAAACGGATGAGAACATAAAATGCGTTTCAGTCACTCTCTGCCAGTTGGTGTGAGCTGATAGGAATGCGGCAGTTGGAGGTATGCTGCAAGTGTATTCGGAATTGCGGGTTGATACGTGATAACATATTTAGGAATTGAAATTTCTCCTAATGAGGCCACACTTCTCAAAGACATTATAGGTTTTTCGGGCTTCTTATACCCGTTTCGCCATACAAATGCTATCACATATACGCTAACAGGGATAATTTTCCACACTAAACTAAACGGGGATAGGTTGTATAAAAAAATAGTAGAAAAGTATGGAAAATAGCAATGCGACCAAGTTATCCTACGCGAAAATAGGGAAGTTAAAAAAGAAGGAGAACGTCAAATAATGTAAATACAAGTTGTTAATTTTTTTGCAAACATTAGTTGGTGAATTTTGGTTTTGTGTGTTATTGGCGTTATTGCCGTTTGCGAAAGATCACTACCTCAGAGACAGCACCACCATTCACATTTATGTGTGGCAAGCACAAACACAATGCGTTCCAATTTAATTTTAATTTTAATTTATTAATTGGGCGAACAATAAGTTTTTTTTTATAAATGGATAACAAAATGATTACGAATATGAACCAATCAAAATGAATAAACATTTCATAAATAGCAATGCTGCCAAGTTAATTTTGCAAAGCCCCGATGCGTTTTTTTTTTTTTTTTGGTATTCTATACCGGTAACCTACACATATGGTCAACATAATAAGTACACCTTATATTTTTTTAAAGGCTCGTAGACGAAAATTTATTTAAATTAAAAGAAAAAACAAATACTAATTTCTTCGGTTGTAACATTAAAAATAAAACAAATACTAAAAGAATAACAAAAACCGAAAATTAAATTCAGTATTTTTCAAAATGTAAGAAATTAATAAAAAACTTTGGACACAATAATAAGTACATCAAGTTTTTTTCTGCTAAATTGGCTGAGTTTCGTTAAAAGCCGATATATCCACCTTTAGTTTCTATTATCTTGTTAACTCTTTTTGGTATACAAGTTTTTTGAACAAAATTCAATAACTGATCCTTATTTTTAAGAACCTCCATTCCAATTCCTTATTTCAACTCTCCCCAAAGATTTTCGATCGGATTTAAGTCCGGAGATTGACAAGGCCAGCCAAGAAGGGCAACATTATTATCTTGGAACCAATCCCTTACCAACTTAGAAGTGTGCTTCGAATCGTTGTTCTGTTGTAATGTCCATCTAAGAGGCATACTTTCCACAGCATATTTCAACATCGTATTTTCCAAGGTATCTTTGTAGTGGAATGTCGTCATCGTGTCGGTAATTCGATGTATCGGACCGACACCATAATATCACCGCCCTCGTGCTTGACCGTCTTCTTTGTAAATCGAACATGGAATTCTTTACCCTTAGGGCGTCGAACATTATGGGCACAGTCGTTTCCAAATACGAGTACATTAATTTTTATTTCATCGCTCCATAAAATGTTTCTCCATTTTTTTACCGTCTCCCCCGGACCAATGACTTCTTGCAAACGCCAATTTAGCCTTTAAATTTTTTTGTCTAAGCAAAGGAACTCTTTTGGATATCCGTCTTGTTAAATGTGGTTCTTGTAGTCTACGACGTTTGCGATGAAATTACATTTCCAATTTCTGCTGAATCGAATACGATACGGATATCTGTTATTCTTGAAGTTTTTTTTGGGTCTTCCGCGAGCGGTTCATAGTTTCTGCTATAGAACGAAGACTTTGACCACTTTCTCTTAGTTTTGAAACAATTTTTCTCTTCTCCAGAGAACAATGACTTTTTCGATTCATGGCAGATTTTTTTACTATGTGTTTTGTTATGAACTGTGGAAATATTAAAGAATTGAAGAAATGAAAACAACGGAGAAGTCCCAGCGTTGTTTTTACTTTTAAAGCCATTACCATAATAAAGTTATTTTAATGAAAAGAATTGCTATGTTTATTTTCCTTTAAGCTACTTTAAAATTAAACATAAAGCAAAAATAAGCAGGTGTGCTTATTTCTTCGACCATGTGTGTGCATAGGATACCAAAAAAACGCAACCATTGTTAGTTGAAAAGGGTTGTTAGCAAAAAATTTTAATTCCACTCAAAATTGTGCACCAATTTTTATCCGGATAGTGATTTCAGAGCCCTCTGTAAACAACTATCTGCGCGATTTGTATACGGAGAGAAATAAATTGTCTTATAACGTTCCTTTATCCATGTTTTAATCGTTTGTTGGCAACACTCAAGTTGGCAATGCGTGTTATACTTTCCACTATGCCCACGTTTATGTGATTTCTGAAGCACCCTGTCTATGTCATGCAGTGCATTGCAAGCAACTCATTATTTGTCTTTCAGTTCGCACCAGTGTAAACTGGTCTCAGCGGTGGAAAGGGAATGCCATCCATGGACTGAAGATTTTTTACGTATAAAATTTTTATATAATTAGCTGCAAGTGAAAAAGTAAATAGTGAAGACAATTTGAAGAATATTCATAAAAAAAAATATCAAACAATCATTTAAAGCGGTTAGTAACTCTGAAAGAAAGGAAAAATTGGCAAGATTTCTTATGCAAAAGAAAAAACATGTCCGCCACAAGAAAAAGAAATATCCAACAAATTTAGGCCAACGCCGAAAAGCAAATAAAAAAATACAACGTTTGGAAAGAAGAAAAGACTGTTAATACATTCACAGACAAGTGAAGAAATGTGAAGAAACAGGTTTTGGTTAAAATTTTAACAAATGCAATTAAATTCACTCATTGTCGTTGGGAAGACGTCACAGATGGAAGAGAAAATGCGTCATTTGTTGTTAACTTGTTGGGGTAATCTGATTTGCTGTCGTGCACTCCTTTGTTTAAATTGCAAATGGAAAATAGAAAAATTACAAATAATTGTCGATGCTTTGCATAACTCATACGCCTGGCTGTCAGTGGTTTTAAATAAATGCCAGTGCCTGTGTAGGTCGTTGCTGAGACTTGGCTTATGTACTATTAGTTACATTGTATACAAATCTGTCGTTTCTCTTTGGCTGGGTATTCGCCAGACTTCTACAGCAAAAACCACGTAGCTTTATTATCCGGAATTAGTATTGTTTTGACGAACGCTCAATCTGTCGCCTCCTGGAATTACTTTGTCGCAACACATTTACTGTATAATGCAGTTTAATGCTTTGGTTTGTGGTGCCTCCCTTCGCCCCCCTGCTCTCGTTTTATGTTTCCTGTGTCGCCGTCACCATATTTCGTTTGCGCAGCTATCACAGAGTGGCCATTCGATAAAATGGCTAATTCCAAAGTCCGCCTGTGATTGATTTGGCTGTAGAGTAAATACTAGATCAGTGTGAAAGAGTGCAAAAATTCTCACCTTTATCTTCATGAAATATATTAGAATTTGTTTGCATCGTCGTTTTGGGTACATTTGAGGTACAACCTTGAGGAGAACATCTAACAAGTGAGTTGTTACGAATAAATGCTAACATGTCCGACAGGGAAAAACTAGTTTTCTTGACACAGAACTAGGACCCCTCCATGTAAACAACAATGGCTTTTAATACGAGGGCGGACCCAAAACTAGCCGGCCTAATAAAGAAGACACAAAACGTTTGGAAAAATTTTCTTTATTTTTCAACATAATCTCTTTTTAACTCGATACACTTCCCAATTTCTCCAACTATATTCTGCAGCTTCTATACCCTGTTTATAGTAGGAACTGTAAGAAAATAGACGTCAACCGCAAACTCCACCTTTTCATTGTTGGCAAATCTTTTACCACCGAGCCATTTTTTCTAGTTTGGAATTGAATAGTTTGGGGAACTAAATCTGGCGAATAAGGTACGTGATAAAGCAATTCGAACTTTAATTAATTGGTTTTGGCCATCGCAATGGTGGTTGTGTGAACTGGAGCGTTGTCTTGATGAAACAACACTCACTTTTTCGCCAAATGAGGCCTTTTTCCATAATTGCATCAGCTAAGCGCTGCAATAAATAAGCATAATATTCGACGTTGATGCTTTTTCTTTTCTGAAGACAAAAAAAAAAAAAAAACACAAAACAAAAAAACAACAACAGCAAAAAAATTATGCGCTTCCCAAAAAAAAAAAAAACCGACGATGGAACCATCTTCGCCTTCTCTGGACACGATTCTTCTGTCCTAATCCACCGTTTGGCTATTCCTTTATCTCAGATGTGAATTGATGGACCCATGTCTAATCCTTGGTTGTAAATCGAAGCAAAAATTCGGCTTTATTGCGACGAAACATCGTCAAACACACTCCTGAAACATCTTTACAACGTTGCATTTGCTTTATTGAAAGTAAGCGCGGCAACCATCCTGCGCACAGCTTTCTCATCTTCAAATCTTTGGTCAATATACGGACTTTTTAAATTGCCTATCATTTCACATAACTCATGCACTTCACTTCAGCCACAATACCATTTTCTGGATTGTCTTAAACATATCGGGCACCTCAATTGGTTGACCACTACGGCTTTTGTCTTGGCAGATCGTACGGCCTCGTTTAAACTCTGCGCTACCAAATATTTTACAGTCGTAAATGAAGGAGCAGACTCCTCCACAGTACAATCTAGCTCGGCTTTAATATTGGTTAGGCCGAGACCTTCCAAATGGAAATATTGAATTACATAATGGTGACCAATTTTTGCCATGCTTACAATTTCACTGAAATCGTTTATTTTTAATAGCTCAAATAAAAATACTAAACAACGTGGCACTTTGAAACTTAAAACATACGTTTTACATGGTTGTCACTTTTCGCCTAGTTTTGGGACCGCCTTCGTTTTACGATTTTATAAAGACGTGAGGGAAAGTTATCAATTATATTGAGATAGTGAGTGATTTTATTCTGCTATTCGAGGTGTACAACTTTATAGCTTAATAAACATTAAAGTTGCTAATGTTGACATTCTACATATCTTCACACCTTGTTTTTGTTTCTATTTTTTCTTTAGATCCGCTACTAATTTTTCCGTTTGTAAGACCTCAATATACACGTTTGTCCGTGTGCTGACCTGTTGAAAGCAGGCAAAGGCGGATCTAGAAGGCTGAAATTGGGCATAAATATAACTCGTATTCATAGCTAAGATAACTATGAAGTGGGGTCAAATTCGGACCAGTAGAAAAAAACTTGACCTGGCAGGCATGATTACGAACTTTGATGAGTTTTCATCATCTTTAAGATTTTCCGTCGCCTTGACGAATTTACTGAATTATTTTGGCAAAATGACAACATGCAACTTGCTTATTAAAAGAGGACATACAATTTTTCTATGAACTTATTCACAAAAATTGTGGAACTCTTCGTATTTTTTGTCAAGTAAAAATTTGAGGTTGATTAATGAAAGCTTTTTGATTTCCACTAAGAAACAGGCAACATCATTACTAAAATCGGCATATTTTCTAATTTAGGTAGAAAATTTTTCATTTGTTGATAGCAAATTTTATGCTCCAATTTTATGAACAAGACTGCCTGCCTCCAACCATCTGATTATTGAAAAAATAAATGACTTTTTTCTGATATTTGTATGTCAATGCTATGTATATTAATTAAAGAATCATATGTCCTTTAAATAAAGACGTATTAGCAAAGTTTTAACATACAAATATTAGAAAAACGTCATTTATTTTTTCAAGAATCAGATAACTTAAGGCAGTCTAGTTCATAGATTTAGAATACAATCAACAAATGAAAAATTTACTGCCCAAACTAGTACACAATAAAGAAAACATTTAATTCAGAATCGTTCTTCACAGTTCTCTAATTTTGTTTTAAACTCTACTGACAATCTAAAGTGTTATAATATCAAATTTCAAAATGGAATGCCGGGGGTTTTCAACACAATCAAGGGTAAATTCCATTAAAACATTTTCATTTTCATAGAATTTATGCTTGTCGTTTGAAAGATTATTCACTTTACGTTTTATTTTCGTGTGGTAATGACTCCGCTCTAAAATGTGGATGTCATTAATAAAACAATACAAAATGTTCAAGTTGAGCATCGATATTTGCCTAAATTGAATACAGCTTGTGCAGGGGTTATCCATTTTGTGGTTTCAAAACGGCTGGTGTGGCAAGGCTGGTAGCTGTTAAATACCTGTCATCTGAAGTATAAATTATTTAGTAAAAGGTTTGCCATTTACGAATATGGATCGCTTAACAAACAAAAAACGCGTAAAAATAGTAAAAACTTACTACAGAAGTAGTGATTCAAACGCGGGCACTTTTCGTGTATTACCGGGTGATTATGTAACAATCAACCTGATGTACAAAGAATGGAGGAGATTGTAAAGAAATTTAAAAAGACTAGAAGCGTTATAGACGCTTTCAGGCTCGTGTATAATCGAAATGTACCCAATGCCGAAAATATCGTTTTTGTTCGGATTATCCGAATTTCAATTCAGAGCGCTTTGACTGTATGATAATCCATTTTTGTTGGTCTGCAATTGAAGATTATGAACTGTGTTTAAGCTGATAATTCCCCAATGTTAGAGCATTTGAAAACTAACATTCATCAAGTTATTACGAAATGTGCGAAAAAGTTGTTGAAGACTACCAATCCAGAGGCTGTCATTTTTTCGGGCTTAGAGTAACTGTCCAACAAACGGATAAATTGACAAATCAACCGCCATCGCCAAAAGCCTGTGATTTAAATTACATTTTATTTCGTACATAATGACAAAGTTCAAGAATTATAATGGAAAAAAAATGTCATCTAAATCATAGCCGTTATTAACTTTACTTTTGAAACTGAAAATTGGATAACCCTATACATACAGGGTTGCCCATATTCGACGGACGTATCTGGGAACGCCATAACTTTTGACAGAGATGTCAGATCGCTTAATGACATACCGCGTTTGAAGCGTCAGTCCAAGCAGATTTTTACCATGGAACAATACACGCCACGCGAGCGCTCTGAAATAGTTGAAATTTACATTCAACAGAAGAAGTCAATTGTGAAAACTCAACGTGCTTTGAAAATATTAAAAAATGTGAGAAGTGCGCCTTCTAAGAACACCATTAAGCGTTTATACGAAAAATTTTCGACTGGTGAGGCTCTTTCTAATCCGAAGAGGCCAAATAAAAGTCGACCAAGGCGATCGGCCGAGAATATCGCTGCCGTACGAGCCAGTGTTGAGAGGTCCCCAAGAACATCCCAAAAACGCCGTTCTCAGCAGTTGGGCATGGCTCGGTCCACTTTACAACGGATTATCCGCGTTGATTTGCATTTGTTCCCGTGCAAAATTCAATTGACGCAAAGATTGTTGCCTGCGGACAAGCCTCGTCGATTGGAATGGGCCCAACGAGTCATCGAAATGGCCGATGATGACGAGCAATTTTGGAACAAAATTATCATGTCCGATGAAGCCCATTTCACATTGAATGGGACCGTAAATAAGCAAAATTGCCGTATTTACGCCACTGAAAATCCTCAGGAGATTCAAGAATTGCCTCTTCATGACGAAAAAGTCACAGTTTGGTGCGGCGTTAGTGCGAAAACGGTCATTGGGCCGTTTTTCTTCCAAAACGAAAATGGCCATGCTGTTACCATCAACCTGGAGCGTTATCGCGACATGATGACCAATTTTGTGATGCCAATTATTCGTCGAAAGCGCAGTTCTGGTTTCAACAGGACGGCGCTCCACCGCACACAAGTCGCATAACAATCGATTTTCTGAAGAATTTGTTTCCGGGCCGTTTGATGTAGAAAAGTGGTGATTTGGACTGGCCGCCGCGTTCGCCCGATTTGACGCCCGCTGACTTCTTCTTGTGGGGACATTTGAAGTCAAAGGTTTACGTTAACAAGCCAAGGACCGTAGAAGAGCTCAAGGACAACATTCGTGAAGAAATAGTCGCTATTCCGGCCGAAATGTTGGCGAAAACGATGGAAAATGCTGCAAAAAGGGCACAATACGCCATCATTTGAGAGATATCATATTCAAAAATTGATGTGAACAAATCTACAAATCTACTGGAACAAATTAAATGAATAAGATTGCCAACCGCCAAATTTTTATTTTTTTCTTTGATTTTTTTTTTTAAAAACATGGGTCCGTCGAATATGGGCAACCCTGTATATTTCAAAGCATTCAGCGCTACCAATAATACATTTAATAATACTGCCAGATCTTGTTTTTCAAAGAACTGACAATAAGGATACGGTAAAATGCAATTTTTCGCCGTACTGCAGTAAAAGCCGCCAAGCAAACCACCAATCGCAATTCTAAAATTGTCATCGCCATAATCTTACTAAATCTGACAACATTGTTCTTCAACTGTTTCATACCTCTAAATAGAAAATTTGGTTATTTCGAATGTCGCTGAACGCATATATTCATATTCAGAAATATACGAAACAAGTTGACTATATAACTCAACAACTAATTTACCTTTGGAATATGCTTTTTTCAATAAATATGTTATCATTTTAAAAAAATTTCAATACGGAGGTCAGGTAACGGCAATGATGATAGAATATTTGAAAAAGCCATTCCTTACTTAGTGTGTCAAGTGTATGATAGTGCTATGGCAAACAGCCTTCTTAGTTGAGGTGCAACTAAAATCCACTGTGGCTATTGAAAATAAGCAATCTTCCACAAATTTCGCGTCTGAAGAACAGTCCGCCACCATTTACACCTGTCGATTACAAGACTACAATTTGATACACCCTGTT